>JAKUCV010003834.1:117876-161290 GCA_028386065.3 Turnera subulata
ATTCTTAGCAATCATCATTATCCTTCTTTCCTTAGTTATCCTGAAGTCAACTTTACAATTCCTATTAGGCAACAAGCTGGTCTCCTAAAGATCTGCTATTATCCCTTTTATTATGTCTTTTAATGCTTTCCAATTAGACTATGATTCTGTAAGGATGTACTTCTATTCCTGTACTACTCAAAGTCCTATTTAAAGGACCCTACTATGAATGAAAGAATCAAGTCATATTCAGCAAACACCTAGAGGTCAGAGCTTCCTTTAACGAGTTCAGGTGCAGACTCCCTTCAAGAGTCTGGTTCACCACCATAGGTCGGGGGAAGGGCAAGGCCAAAAGTCCAGGCCAAGGCCCGAGGACTCGATCCCAGAAGTGTGGTGCTAACAGCAAGACTGATGCCACATACAACTAAAAACTTTTGTAATTCGTGAACTCCAAGTTTATCAATAAACTACAAAGATTAGCATTGGAAAAAAAAAACTTTTTCATCAAATTTACTTACATGAACAGAGGAGGAAAAAAAGAAAAGAAATAACAACAGGCTATGCCAAAGTACCACGCTCTCTGTTACTGCACTGGTAAAGCCTCGACAATTTCTTCATGCCTGGGTAGAGTCGGAAAGGGCATTGTCTTGGCTTTTGACTGCTGTCTATAGGAGCCCTGCCCCTGGATTCAGGAAAGAATTATATTTAGAACTAAGTCTGATCACTCTCCACTTTTAGTACAATGCCCGTCCCAGTATCTTGCAAGGCAGGAACCATTTTGGTTTGATAATGACTTCCCGGCTTGGTTGAGTCTGTATGGCAAGGTGAACTGGCGCTGCATGATTATACTAGTCTACTGTAATAGAGTTTGATTAAATGGAACCAAGAGGTATTTGGAAATATTTTCAAGCCAAAGAAGGATCTATATATTAGCTTGAATTGAAGGAGTTCAACGAGCTAGAGGGAATCGAATGTTTAGCAGTTCCCTTTGGAGGCTTGGAAAGGAGCTTCCGTTCCAGAATGATAAGGTAAGGTCACAAGAAGAGCTACAATGCTACCAAAAGTCCAGGAGCAAATGGGTCCAATTTGGGTATAGGAACACTACATATTTCCATAGTACTACAATGATCAGACGAAAGTGCAATAAAATTTCTCAACCCAAATGTCACTGTTTAATTAGATTTCAACCTTGGCGAAAAAAGAAAAAAGAAGAAAGAAAGATTTGAACCAGAAACTTTCCCTTCTTTATTGTACAAAGCCATGAGTTGGTTTTAATCAGGCTTTGGAGGACTAAGAGATGTATTTTGCTGCAATTAGGATAAAATATGAACCTGACCAGAATTAAAAGATACAGTACTTTAGTGAAGTTTTCCGATATTCTGCCACATTCCTATAACGAAGAAAGGTTGTTGCACATAAGAAATTACCACAAACTTTGTTGTCCAGTTCATTTTCTAGGCTTCAACGTCCCTAAATCCAGCCAACTGGAGTCTGGAGAATACTTCAACAATGCATTAATGAGTATGAGTAATCATAGGAAAACTTGCATGTCAAATCTGGAGGTCCTCCAGCAAGATCTCTCGCACTGATAGTTGTTCCAATTTCTATAAATCATATCAAATAAAAAATAAAACTCTTTAGGGTAATGAACGCCTGATACCACTGGAAGGAAATAGTGACAGGAAAAATTTGATACCGTAATTAACTGCAATTAGGATCATCAAGACTTGATGGCCCAAGAATAACTTCCCTTCCCAATTTACTTGTCAGCTTGTAGCAAGCTCGCAACTGACAATCAATATTTTTGCAAGTCATAAGTTTCCAAAAGATATAATATTGCAAATTCAAGAGTTTCTTGGACCAAGAGGTATCATACCTCTGATCGAGTGGCTCCTCCAACGATAAACACAAAAATACGTTGACCCATGTTCCTGAAATTGCTTGATAACATGTTCCTTGCGGATTCACTATTAGAAAAAGTGGAGAAGCAAACCAGGTATCATTCCAGAAATTGAAGAGGAATAAAAACTGGGTTAATGCAGTGGAACATATTAGTTAGCAGGTGAAAGGTGAGCACCATGAATATCCACCACCCAGAGCTACGAGGCTGTGCCCATGTCCCTCTTCGTCCTGACCTAACTGAGTGAGCGGTACGTTTCCCTGGGGAAGTTCCACCCGAAACGTTTACAAATGGGTACTCATCCTTTGACAAATCTCCCTTGCTAAGATTTTCAATGAGTTCCTGAAGAAATGAGACATGATTCAACATGATACACGATACACACAACAGACACTTGGCATAATCTGCAAAAAGCATTCATGGTTTCAGGCTTGTAAGAGAGCCAGTCTTTAATTCACTTCCGTACGAATATTCAGCGAGACATTTTCAGGAATCTAGCAATGAAATAATCTGAAAACCATGCCATTCTCAACTCCTCTGTCCCTTCTTTCCCTTCCTATATACGTAGAAAAAACAAAATCAAGAAGAGATCAACAGTAAATTAATTAGTCCTTGCTTGTGTTTTTGCCAACAAGAAGTGCTCCTAATTAGTGGTATCCTGCCATAAAAACTAAAATGTGTATGCTATTGAATCTCAATCCATATTGGTCCTAGAATCTCAGCAGTGGCGTTTGTCTCCGAGAAATTTTATGGTGGGGACTCCCCAAGTTTGATTAGTTGTAGGCCTAATCTTAAATTCAGTTATATTAGGAATAATTAAATCATGTAAGTATATATATTGAATGTGCAAATTTATTTCCTAAATAATACACAATAAATAAGTTAATAATATAAATTTTAGGAGATAAATGGGAACCTATAAGGTAAATTGGAGAAATAAATAAACCCTAGAATGAAAAGAGCGAACAATCAAATGTAATTTATTAATATAAATAAGGGTCTACAACTAATCAAACTTGGGAATCCCCACCCTAAAATTTCTCGTACAAGTAATCAAACTTGGGAGTCCCCACCCTAAAATTTCTCGTTTGTCTCCCGAGGAAGAATTGAACTGACAAAAAGGCACATACTTGATCTTCTTCCTTTTTTAGAATGTAATATTGAATCGTCCTATAATTCATATCATATCACCAACCTTTTTCTTTTAAGGATATTTCAAAAAGACAGATAAATTAGCCAATTGAGAGTTGAGACTTTGAAGGGTTGAACGTGAGTTGTGCTTTTGCCCGTTCAAAAAGTGTCATTAAGGGTTGCTCTTCATCATACTACAGAATCCAGAAAGAAACGGCGTTGAATTGTGAGAGTATGATGCAAACAAAATCCAAATTCTCATACAATTAAAAATATATTAAATATATATCCTGAAATTGTAAAATTATCTCCCTTATGCCATTTTTAATATTTTATATTGCTTCACTTTTTTATAATTTTTTTGGTTACATAGAGAGTCTAAATAATTAAGCTACAGATGAGTGAGACTGAACATCAACATGCAACACACGTAATAGGCTTCTGGGGGCTTCATGTAACACTGTGAAATCTTGTTGAGCTGTGAGGGCTATCCTTGCAAGGAAATCTGCAGCTTGATTTGCATCTCTTGCACAAGCTTGAAACTGTACCTCCATAAAACTAGCTTGAAGTACTCGAATGTTCAGAAGAAGCGGATGATCCTGCAGGCTGCTCAGGATTTGCCCATTCAAAAGCTGAATGGCCTCAGCATTGTCAGATTCAATCGTCACAGAGTTGTACTGGGTCTCACCTGCGAGTAGAAGGCCATCATAAATCGCTTGAAGTTCAACCATAATGATTGAACAAGGGGGGCAAGTTTGAGGAGGAAACAACCAACCCACTTTCCTGTTGCAGTTCGTGCCACACCACCAGCTGCCGCAGAATCATTCGATAAAGCAATAGCGGCATCGACATTTATTTTAAGGACATTTCCCTGTGGTGGAGTCCAACCTAACTCCATATGAATTGGACGTTTGGGATTGCAGACATCCATTTCCACCACCACCTCCCAGGCGTACTGCAAAATATTAGCTAGTACCATCTCTGATTTCTTGCTAATGTCCAAGAATACAGTCTCGTTTCTCCACTTCCAAAGCAACCAGATCGCCATGCCAAACAGTATGGGTGCTGGAATCTGGCTAGTGATCGGAAACCCACCTGGAGACCATGGATGAGCCAGGTTTCCTTGTCACAATTAAAGAACTCGGCCCATGCAGCTGGTTGTATTATTTATTTCCAGACCATTTGCGAAAAATAGCAATCTCGAATTGCGTATAAACCAGTTTCCATAGGGTTCTGATAACGGGGACAGACAAAGCTGCTTGCAAGGTGTCTCCGAGTACGATACTCATTCGTAGAGATAGCATCCTTCGCAAACTGCCACAGAAATGCTCTAGCTCTAGGCAGTCCATTCTATTTCCACACAGCTTTCCAGAGAGGTCTCCGTTGTGGGTTTAAGCTTGGTGGATCAGCAACTCGATAGGCTGATCGAACTGTGAATTCCCCAGAAGCCATGCCTTTCCAGAATAACTGGTCTGGCCCATTATGAGGAGATGGCGGTGGCACTTTCTGTAATTTAGTTAGGACATCCGAGGGTAGAATATTCAGCAATAATGTCCATTCCAACAACCATTAGTATCAACGAAATCAGACACTGCCTTCCCAATGATCTCAACAGGGATAGAGATATCGTCCAGTGTATCAAAAGCTCCCACACTAGGTAGCCATGAGTCCCTCTAGAAGCTAACTGATTTACCATCCCCTAATATCCAGCCCAGACTACGCTGGACCAGAGGCCAGGCTTGGCATATTCCCCGCCATATAACAGAAGCATTCCTCCTTTCCTTCACCATCGGGATAGAAAAAGTTCCGGTGCCATACTTAGCCCAGATTGATTGAACCCATATAGCATCTGGATGCGCAATGAGATTCCAAGCTAATTTCGCCAGGAAGGCTTCATTGGCCTGCCTCATACGTCGAAGGCCGAGGCCTCCCTCTATTTTTGGTTTACAAATAGGTTCCCATTTCACCTTTGCTAGTTTCCGGGCACCATCCTTTGACCCTCATATAAACTGCCTAGTGCGTTTATCTATTTCATCACAGACCCCCAAAGGCAAAGGTAGAGCTTGCATGGAATTTGTGGGTATAGCCTGAATGACTGATTGTACAAGACTAATCCGTCCCACAAGCGACAAGCATTTACTCTTCCACCCCGCCAAGCGATTGTCAACTTTATCAAGAATGTGTTTGAAAGTAGCAGTAGTTACTCATCCATGTATCAATGGTGTACCCAAATACATACCCAAGTTGTCTGTAGCCTGAATCCCCAACGTCCTACTCGCAGCCGCAGCAAGTGAGGGTGAAGTATTTTTTGAGAAAAAAATCTTAGATTTTTCTTTGCTCACCTTTTGTCCCGAGCTACTACAAAAAGTATCCAGGCAGTGTAGAATAATCTGGGCCTGCTCATCACTGGCTTCAACAAAAAGTATTAGGTCATCCGCAAAGAAACTATGTGAAATTTTTTGGGCTCCAAAACACACCTGTACTAGTCTCCACGTCCCATTTTGGACTTGGCTAAGTATCATCTGTGAAAGCCGTTCCAAGCACAAAACAAAAATATAGGGTGATAGTGGATCCCCCTGTCTCACCCCCCTGGACGGCTTGAAACTCCTTGTTGCTTGGTTATTCCATAGAATTTGCATGGAAGGAGAAGATATGCATGTCATGATTAGGCGAACCATGGTCTGCGGTAAGACAATCTCCATAAGTGTGTCTTCATCGAACTCCCAATGAAGACGATCATAGGCCTTCTCAATGTCTAATTTAATGGCCATAAAACCCGGACCCCCTCTCTTAATCTGCATCAAATGCAACACTTCCTGCACTATTATAACACTGTCGTGTATCATTCTCCCTGGAACAAAGCTGGTCTGGTAAGGCAAAACAAGATCATTCAGCAAAGGCTTTAACCTATTCACAATCACTTTGGTAAGAATTTTATAACTGACATTGCATAGACTGATGGGTCTGAACTGCGTAACAAACTCCGGGTTATCAATCTTGGGAATCAAAGTGAGTAAAGTTTGATTTAGAGAGGGATCAAACTCGCCGCTTTGAAAGGCATTCTGGACAAACGATACCACTGTCGCACCAACTACCGCCCAAAAATGCTGGAAGAAAACCACATGGAAGCCATCCTTACACGGAGCCTTATGTGGCGCCAATTGAAACAGTGCTTTTCGCACCTCCTCTATAGTAACACTACCATTCAAACTTACCAAATTATCTTGGGAGATTCTTGGAAAGCACCCTCTTAGAGCCAAAGGTTGCCACGGCCTAGTATCAGTAGTAAATAATCCATAAAAACAATCAATATTGTGATCAATGAGGACAGGTTCATCAAAGCACCAATCATCATCAATAATTAGTCCTGTCACCCTATTTCTCTTGCGTCGAATCACCGTGGAGGCATGAAAAAATGTTGTATTGCGATCACCATGTTGCACCCATTTGTTTCATGACTTTTGATACCACAGAGCTTCCTCCTCCGCTAAAACTCTATCATATTGCCTTTTGAGATCACCTTCAAGGTTCTTCAAGAAGAAACCAATCCTACCCCTAGCTTTGGCACGCTGAATCCCAGCTAGGCGAGCCAATAACATCTTTTTCTTACCAAAAATATTCCCAAAGACCTCCCGGTTCCACACCCGCAAATGGTCTCCAAGAGCCTTTGTAGCATTGCCAATATCAACACCATTGGGCCAATATTGTCTAACTTCAGGATTCAAACGACCATCCACTAGCCATGCAGCCAGAAATCTAAATGGTTTTGGCCCAACCGAATCATGTTGTGGCCATAGTCGCAGGAGCAAAGTAGAATGATCCGATTTTGTTCTTGGGTAATGCACCACTTCTGCATCTGGGAAAGGTAAGCTCCAAGAAGTATTGGCTAGCACCCGGTCAAGCCTTTCCTGCACCTCACCTCGCTCCCAAGTATAAGGTGAGCCTTTGAATCCCAAATCCACTAACTCGCAGTCATCAATCCAATCAGAGAATACACGGCAGTATGTAGTATTTAGAACCTCACCGCCCAGCTTTTCGTTTGGTCCCAATAGCGAGTTAAAATCTCCTGCTATAACCCAAGGAGCAGACATACCCGCAGCAATCACTCTTGTCCTCTGCCATAGCTCATAACGCAAGGCTGGTTTAGGACTCGCGTATACTTCCGTGACATAGGATGTTAAACCAGAGCGCCAAGAAACTTGCATAAGAATAAACTGTGGATGTACTTCAATAGGACAAACACTAATGCGAGCTTTCTGCCAGCAGACCCAGATTCCACCAGCTCGCCCCTAAACTTCGGAAATCTCAAACCCATCAAATCCGCAAGCAACCAGTATATGTTGTGCTTGATGAAAAGGTATCTTCGTTTCCAGCAAAGCAACTAAAGAGGGTCTATGATTTCTAACCATATCCCTGAAAGCTCTATCAAATTTGGCACTACCAGCACCCTGGCAGTTCCAAAAAATAATGTCAGAGTGTCAATGATCCATTAAGAAAGGATATATACCAGAGAGCTCCAAAAAGGAGTGTTATGTAGATGTATCACACATCTCTTGGTCATGCTCCATGACCTCCGTCTGGTGGATCGTGACATCTATCACGTCAGTGCTATACCATCCGCAGGAGGATTTTGAATACAATCATTAAGAACATCTCGTCTCTTATTGTTGGAATCAAAAGCGATCGCCAAACCAGAGTCAGCCTTTGATCCAGAAACACAAGGTGGGTTGACAGTGGAAACAGGTGGGTGACTTGGTGAAAACTTCGTGGTTTTGGAGAGTTGATAGGTACCTGGTATAACAAGGGCGTGAGCAATTTGAGTACTGGTGTGGTCTGCAGCCACGTCAGGGCTTATCACAGTAGGGTTCTGCTTCAATACAACTTTAACCACCTCCTGCTCCTTAGGATTTAGTTTTGGTAACGTTGGCTGAAACACAACAGGAACAGAAGTGAGGGCATCCTCATTCTGCCTAGCTCTCTTCATGCAGGGTGCAGATGTCGATCTCTGATTAGCCACAGATTTTCCTTTGTTTTGACCATTAGTACCTGTCATCTTAGTAGCCGATGGCCGCATGGGAGCAGTTGAGGCCCCACCAGGTGTGAATCCCACAGTCCCCTTGCCACCTGTATTATCATCCTGGTCAACAAGGATAGCGAAACGGGAACCTTCCATGGAGGTCTTCTGTTGAGATTTGTTCTCCAATATTTCTCCCGACTTTCTGGGTTGATTTTGGGGCTTTCTGCTAATCAGCATCCACTTCCCACACTTGGGCTCCGTCACAACATCACTGGACTCCTTAGGGACCCCAACTCCTGCCTGATTTTTGGTTATTGAAAGATCCACTAATGTCTGCTTCTCAGTATGAACCGTATCTGCAGGGCTCTCCACATCAGCAGCCGCTGGTGCCCTAGATGGGCATGCAGACATGTTATGGCAAGCCATCCCACACTCAAAACAAACCTGCGGGAGATTTTCGTAAGCAATGTTATACCAGATATCTTCAAAACATACCTTTGGTTCCAGTGGTTTATTGAGGTCCAGCTCCACAGCAATTCTGGCGAATTGTGCCCTATCAGTTTGTTGTGTAGGCATGTCAATGCGAACAGTTCTCCCAAGTTGGTTGCCAACTAAGCGTAGCACACCAATATGATAATGCTCAGCAGGAAGTCCTGGTATGCGAACCCAGGCTATGACAGAGGAAACCCTTTGGGTACTGGGGTTAAAATTTGGCCTCAAAGTTTCAACAGACAAATAATGCCCTAATATCAGCCATGGTCCACCTGTAAGAACCTTCATGTTATCCTCTCGCGAGTAAAATTTGACCATGTAGTAATTATGTTCGAGATCGATTACTCTGATGCCATTCCGTAGTTGCCAGAGACGTGGGAGCCGGCTACTTAGGGCTTTGTAACCAATACGTCGTCCCCATGGCTTGATAATAAGTGTATTATCCCAATTCTTGTGCAGTTTTACCCTAAAGCTTGGAGAATATTGCACAATCGGTCCGTGTGGAGACGAAGTAACAAGAACTTCACCATCACCAATATCAAACTCCGTGTCGATAGTAGGCTCGTTCCATGCCGAACCTTGGATAAGAGTGTCCTTGAAAATTCGGCTAGGTGCAATCACTCCAGGAGTATCAGAGTTGGAAGGGATGGAAGACGGCTGAGGGCCGCCGTCCGGGGGTTGGCCTTCGGCCATACCCTTCAACACACAGCGCTTGTAACCCTAGGTGCTTCACTTTTCTAAAATGATATATTTAGTCCCCTTACCCCGATTAAATTGTGAATCAGACGTGTCACATTATTTAGGTTTTTCCACAAATATGTTGACACTTCTCATTTCTAAATAGTAAAGGATATAAAATATCGGAAATGGCCTAAAAGACTAATCATATCATTTCATAATGGTATCGGACCAATCATGTATTTAATCCAATATTTTTAGTGCCGTATTTAATCCAATTAAAAACAAGGGATGTGATATTTTGTTTTTTTTTTGCCTTCACATGAAAAGCAAAATCATAAAACATCGCCTCCGGATCACACTTTCTAATTCGGCGTATTATACCTGTTCTTCTTTCTCCACAAAACACTTGTAATGCTTTTTTTCACTTTTTTACAGCCAAAACAGACCATAGGACAATGACAGGGTTTCCAATCCGTTCTGCTGCACAAATATTAATAATTCAAAATCAATAATATAACTCAATCTCTTCCCGAGCAAAAAGTAATTCAAAGTCAATGGGTGAGAGTAGCACACATGGTGTGCATCTGTGACTATCGTTGACTCCATGATATAAATGGAAGAGGTTAAATTAAGTTAAGTTGGGGTTTAGTTGGTGATATGTTTTTGAAGAAGAGTTTACAGAGATAAAATATAAGTAACTTGTAGAATTATTGAAAGACCTTCCAACAAGTCAGTTTCAAGCAATTCCTTTTTAAGATAAGGCATAGTTAAAAGAAAGTGGCTTATACAACTAGAGCCTAGTAATCACTCAACTGGCCTACATAAATGCAGCCTTCTAATATAAATAGCTTTTTTATATATATATATAACGAATATAACTAGTTTTTAAAGAAGAAATATTGCAGTCAGAAAAGGAACCAGATAAATTTTTTGACATCCGTGAATGCAAAATATTCATTGAGAATCCATCACTCTGGTAATTCATATCTGTGGACAGCAGCTCAACCCAGAAAGCTAAGGCTTGATATTTGATTCTTTATCAAGGTTGCTACATGCTTAGCAACCCATATTGAGCCAGCATCAGTGCAAGAAAATGCGTGGATATGGCCTTCCCTTTCAATTGATAGAGGGATATCGGGAACCTGCTTAGAAATCTGTAAGCATGGAACTGGGTTAAGCACTAATCCATAACCCCCAAATTGAAAAGAAACCTGGATGCATCATCAGTGAGTTTCAAAACAAGCAGAATTCAAGTAATGTATAAAAAAACGAAAAGCAATACCAGTTCAGTTCAACATCATGAAACTAACTGTTATGATCACCTGACACCACATCCATTACCCACAATCACCAGAAAATGAACGGGGATGTCTTTATTTATCCAATCACTAAGGTATATTAAGGATTATAACCACATTATGTGGGATGCATTATTCTCTAGATAGTCTACTGACCATTACAAAATCCACTAAGAAACTGCACGTTCAACCAAGGACAGAAGAATTAACCAAGTTAGCTCAGTGCCTATTATGGTCTACTGCTAGCTTATCATTGCTTCAAGTTTGCTCAACTCAAATCAACCAGACAGTATTGTGGTAAAATGATGCACAATTGGCATCTTTTTTAACTGACGCATAATTAGCTGTCCACACATCCCTTAAACTTACTTCCAGATGAGCAAAGTAATTGGACTAATAGCGGGTCCGATCCCTGTTTTAGTCTGCTGAACTAAAATCATTCCTTTTATTAAACAATAGAAGGGTACCAAGTTTATAGGTTCGGTTTCAGAGCATTAATTTTAATTTAGAACAAAATATGTGTGCTTAGCGTCAACGGAAGTAGGCAGAAGCGAAAGATACAAGAGGTTGCAAGTCACAACCATGCTTTTTCTTCCTCTTTTTTTTTTTTTTTATAAAAACAGATCATAACTAATTAATTAGCGTGTTCCATAAAGTTCCTACTCAACTGAGGATAATTAAACATCCACCACACAGGAGAAGCATTCAACTGAAGCTTCCAGAAGATTTCATCACTTACCTCTTCGAACATATGCAGCGGACCCCAATGGTCGTCTTCACCAAACAAAAATGCGATTTTATCGCCATTTTTCCTCACGAATGCCCAATCAGGTTTTTCTGCAAGCTAAGGTGAGAAGCACCAAGGTTAACATGAGGTACAAGTGCACATTTATCTTCTGTGCAGATTGAGAAGGCAGCATGTTTTTCTACAGCATCCATATAGAAATGAAGTATAAAAAGAGATAAATATGAAACAATTGTGGCCTGCACAGCATGGGCAGAACTGGGAGGCTTACACTACGGAAGATTTTTGGAAGAACATCGAAAATGGTTCTCCTCAGATCTGAAACATGATACAGTTTCTACCTAGTTTTAGTAAATGTAGTAAATTCAACCTTGTCAGTTGCAAGCAGGATTACCTCTCTGAATTCCGTCATAGCCATAAAGAGCATGTTCCTGACGGTGTGGTACTGGAAAACAAATAGAACCATGAATGAAACTAGAAACGAAGAGCATGGAGAAATTGGTGAGGTATTTCAAAAAGAGCTGTAAGTTTCAAGTTATTTTGGCACCAGAACTAAATTGCTGTTACTATGTGGTTTATAAGGCCCTTCTCTGTGGATACAATTATAAATTTAAGAAAGTTAACGGTATGATTTCTTCAAAAAAAAAAAAGTTAACTGTAAGAAAAGAATACATAGTCTAATTGCACTCAAAATGAAAAGAATGGGAATTAAGTTCTTTCATCAAGTAGGGAAAATAAGGATAACCTGCAGCAAATGACTACAAGAAGCTTCAATAGCAGTATCAGACCAAGAGTTCCCAATAGTTTTTGAAACAATTAACCTTGAAGCAATCTTAGGTAGCAATCCCAAGGATGCTGCAGCACAACTAAGAATAGCAGACAAAATGGAGGACCTGAAACAGATAAATATTTTTATCGATAAAATCCTCCCTCACTGGACATAAAAATCAAAACAAAAACATGGAAGTCCAATTCTTAAAGAAAAAAACATTTGATAAAACAGTCAAGACAAAGAGAAGAGAAAAAAGAGCACCATGTGCAAAGTGCTTGTCAAACTATATTAGTTAATCTACAATACTCGGAAGATATTGCAACCCAGAGGTTTATTGAGTGCATCCTAAGATCTTCATCAAAGGCACAAACTTTGTTTATTGGTTGGAGAGTATGAAGAACAGGTTCTGGAACACTGGAACTTTGGAGAAAGAGAAAGTTTCCACAAGGAATACTTGACTATTCTTATAAAAAGGGAATTCATGCCTAGTAAGAAGAAAGGGCGGAGAGTATCATCATGTTACTCAGGTCTATGGAAGAGATTTACTCTGCAATATTCCCAATAACAGACTGTGCCCTTGACTGCTGATTCACCATTAGAAATGGATAGAGTCCTAAAAAATATGTTACCTGTAAAAGAGCAAAACGTCAAGCAGTAGGTTCCTGAGTCAAAATCACGAGTAGAGTGTGTCATTGACTGAAGTTCAATTTGCAAGTAGGTGATTACCTTCCCCGAACACCTCCTCAGCATTTCCAAAGATATGTAAGAACCAATAGAATGCCCAACCTTCAGAGACAAACAAGATGTCAGATACCACAATATTTGAGTTTGCATAAATGTCAGCAGAAAGAACATGCAGTTTCTTATTCGTCAAAAACATTTACTAGTCTTATGGTTTTGAAAGAACAGAAATAGATGAAGTCATTGGAACTCCAATGTACAAAATGAAGCGTGAGCGAGACCAAACAATTCATACACTAGAAAACACAAAGAGAGCGGCTATCAAATGCAGATATAAAGTTAATTGCAATAGGAAATGGTCTCACCAACACAATAGGAACTTCAACATTTTGCATCTCCTGCCTGACGAAATCAGCCTGAAAAAGGTGCAAGATGGAAAAGAAAATTCACATGAAATTCAGTTGGAACCAAAATTGGTTTTGACAAGAAAAAATTGAATAATGCTATCTGGAGGAGGCTACGGTCCAAGTGAACTACCTTGCAAGTTGTTAACATAGAACAGAGGCCATTAGTATCTGTAGATCATAAATTTTGTCTACTAGCTATACTCACTGAATTAAACCTCATTTAGCATCCCTATCACAATCATAAACGAATTTGCTTGTTGCATGACAGAAAGAAACCTCATCAGCTCATTCCATTATTTAACTTGAAAGCACACATGCTGACCAACCAGAAAATGGTTGCGAGCACAATAGTGGGATTAAAGCAGGATATGGGGATAACGGTGTGTGCTAACTACTAAGAGCCAGTGAACAACAACCAAGAAATTACCTTGTGATCAATTTGTTCCTGTAATGAGAACAATCGTCCTTTCTCCCAGTCCTAACAACGTAGAATTGGTCTGAGAAATACAATACACCCTTGCTACCAGCGAGCAAGCAAAGGATACACAGAAGATGCAGAAACAAGATTAAAGCAACAGGGCATTTCGAATAGGCAAAAGAACCTCCATATAAGCTATCCAAATTCTCATTGGAGAGAGAGAGATAGGTGATGAGTTATCTGAATGACAAACGGAAAGTGAAGGTACCTTTTTGGAGTGAGATATGTGGCCAATAGCTGGATGAAGAGGAAGATCAAATAAATTAAGGGTAAAGACTCACAGCTAGGATAAGGAAATGAAAATATAATATAAAGAGGGAGAATTGCCTTGCCTGTAACAGAGACAGTTCCTCCAAGGAAGTGGTAGAGCGACTCCAGAAAATCCTTGTAAAATGTGACAACACCTGTTCCTTGTTTTGAAACAACATAAGCTAATTCTACTTCTTGTTTGTTTGAAGTGACAAAATAAAGAAGAACCCTCAAAAAAAAAAAAAGAAAAGAAAAAGAAAAGAAAGAAGAAGAAATTGACCTGGATTTCCGGGGATAAAGAGAAGATGCAATGCAGGAGGTGGATCATGGGATACAATCTCCAGCAACTCAGTTGGATGGCTGAACACAAACAAACATTCATTAAAAAAAACAAAAAACCAATTGCAAATTGAGAAGAAGAAGAAGAAGAAGAAAGGAATAATAGGGAGGCAAAATGTTGGAGAGAGAGTACCCGGAGACGTTGCAGAGCCGGAAACTAGCCGGCTTTTTCCTAGCAAGTGTATTAGGGAGCGAAATTTGATAACTCATTTTCGTGGTTGCACTGCCACTACAATCATTAGATACTACAGGACAGCAGACATACATAGTCATAGATGATGATGATGATGACGATGAAGATGATGATAGGTGAAAAAGTTGGTTAGTTAGAGTAGTTGGAAAGCATAAGAACAGACTAACAAGGAAAAAGCATTAAAAAGTAGGAACTGGCTACGCACCGGCGGCTGCGATTGTTGTGCCTAATTGTTGTAGTTATTAATGACAGAGATGGAACTAGACAAGGAGAGTAAGGTGGAGAATGGCGGAGCTGCAGCACCCCACCGCGACCAAGATGCATCCTCCCTTCTACCCTTTTTCATGTGTTATACTAAGAAGCAGCAGCAAATTTATTTTTCTAATTTTATCTTTTCTTTATACTTTCTTTCTTTTCTTTTTTTCTTCTTCAGTCTTCTTTCTTTTATTTTTTTCCTTTTCTTTCTTCTTTTTTAAAATAAGTAAGTGATGTAATTTAACTTTATTTTTGTATTTTCACTAAAAAATTTATTCTTCTTAATTTTAGAATAAATAAATTATATTTATTATATTTTATAATATAATATTAAAAAATAAGTTTTAAATTATATTTTTAAAATTTTATTCTTTTCCTTTTTTATACTTCCTTTCTTTTTTTCTTCAGTCTTCTTACTCTTATTTTTACACCTCCTATCACCGATGTCATATAATCCCCCTCTCTTCAAAACAAAACCAATATCTAAATCCTTCATCAAAATAAAGATCGTTTTCGTCAATGAAATGAAAACCCACCCCCAACAAATTAATTTTTTCTCATCTTTTTCCTCCTCCTCGCCACCACCACTCCTTCCTTTCTTCATACTTTTACAGTCATAAAATCAATTCAAAGGTATGATGCAACAACCCAACCAAAAACTAATATCAAGCTACACAAAGCTGTAGTATGCTTCGGCCTCATAGAATCAAACAAAATTTAGCAAAACAACAAGGCTGAAAACATGCTTTTCAAATTAGGGAACAGCAACAATCCCCACCCCTTCCTACCCCACCGTCGACCATCCAAATTCCTAAACCCATAAAACAAAACCACCAACACTCACGCCTCCACCATCCCCACCAATTACAAAGAAGACATCAAAGAAGTAGTAGTTGAACTCCCCCTCTCACCCGCAAATTGTCAGTTCGTCATATGTTCGTCGCCAGTTCACGCCACCGCTCCCACCCAAGCTCCTACCTGCGACACCCACACGCGAGGGGGGGGGGGGGGGGGGGGGGGGGGGGGGGGAGAGAGGGAGATGCTCGTGGTCCTTCAGCGCCACCTACGAGGGGGAGTTCAGATCGAGCCGGATGGACATGGGTGACGAGTGGGTCGGCGATGATGAAAAATAATATTTCTGGAGAGAGGACATGGGGTTTTTGCTTGGTTTGGGCTATGAATATTTTGGGTTTTAGCTTTCTGGGCAACGGCTGTGGCGGAGATTGGGTCGGTGGCAGCGATAGTGGTGGTGGTGGCGGCGGTGGCGGTGGCGGCAGCGCTGGTGGTGTTGGTGTTAGTCTTTGGTTGTTTGAACCAAACTGAATTTGGGTATCGAATTGTCAGATGTTTTAATTTTTTCAAAGAGTAATGTTCATAAGAAAAGAATAAAAGAGAAGATATGGTCTCTTTTTATTTATTTTATACTAGTGTTAATAATAATAATAATTAGTATTATTATTATCTTCATCATCATCAATTGTAATTATTATTATCATCATTTTGTCTATACTATTAAAATTATTTTTTTATATTATTATTATTATTATCATTAATATTAATATTATTATTATCATTATTATTGTTATTATTATGATTAATATTAATATTATTATTATCATTATTATTACTATTAATATTGTTAATATTATTATTTTTATTACTATTTTATTATCATTATCATTATCATTGTTATTATCATTATCATTAAGAAAAGGCTAGGGATAAATTAGAGAAAAAAATTGGATTTTTTATTTTTTAAAAAATTAAATATTTTGGATTAATATAAATAAAAAACGGTTAGATTTTAAAAAAAGAAGAAAAAATGAAATGGGTGGGCAGGTTCACTGGTGCATACCGGGCGGGTTTTCGGGTCGGTATGGTACTGTACCAAGCCTGGGCGGACTATGGGGCCCACTAATCCACCGTGTCAACACACATCATCAAAACGGTGTAGTCTCAACTCGAAACGACGACGTTTTGGCGTGGCTCAGAGAGCCCGAAATCGGGCAGCCCGCCACGTCGGCAGGTGCCTGACCGAGGGACTATGACTGGCCTGTCCACTTAAAGTCGGGGTACGTGACCGTCCAAACAGAAAGTCAGGGACCCAAATTGGCCAAAACGTTAAACATCGGGTATTGTAAAACCCAAAAACCCTACAACGTAAACTATACTTAAGTAAATTCACATCAATTATCAGGCATGAATTTTTGTATTGTCACATAAAAATCTAACTTATTGGTAGCTAAAACCTTTAAATCATAACAATATCATTTATAAAATAAGCGTACTTAAAAGCATCCTCCATAGAGATAACATAACCACTGAAAGAAAACAAAAAAGGCATAAATGACTTGGAAGAGGAATCATGTTGCTGGCTAATGCCTACAGAAGAGATTTGATAGAGTAGAGCTTAAGCACTAGAGCATGTCTCTTGTTATAGATATTTTGATTCTATATCGAGTTGAATATGATGACCTTAGATCCATCCCGATCCAAGTATTTGGGTAAATCTATCGCCATCGCCGTTTCCGCTAATCTCCTGACATCAATTAGAGCAAAGAAAGTGAAACACCAACGACTAAGCACTCCATAGGAGAAATTAAATACCCAACCACAACAGCCTCAACCCAGAAGGAAAGAAAAAAATAAAAAGGAAAGGAATCTATAGGAGGGGGAGGACGTCTGATGGTGAAGCTACTAGTCCAGACTACTTTTCACTTTGTGTGAATTTTTCACATTTGCCTTGGTGTAGGGACCCAAAATTGCTTATTCCCTTGGACGTTCAATAAAAAAGGAAAAACTAATCAAAGGTTATGATGTTTAAGATTAATAATTATGATACATAGGCATGTCCAAGGAAGCGCACCTTGAAAATAAAATGATTGGTTAGATTGATGTGACGTGTTGGCTCAAAATTAAAAAAATGGTACATATGACTTGTATGCCGTGCAATGGTAAGTATGATGCAAAACAATTCAAAGAAAAGAATTAGAAGGCGGCATCAAAGATGAGTCCAACATACCAATCTTAACTAACCCCAACCATAGAATCATAGATGTTACATAATTTGAGTTATCAATGACTCAATCAATTATTATAAAAGCCATTCAGTCGTCTTTGGTTACAATTAATATGACACTGCCAATAAGTTGACTGGGAAGTTTAAATATATTTCAATTGAATATTTATGTTTCTTTAACATTGGATTGGCTAATTGGCTAAAAGAAGGTTGACCAAACATACCAACTCTCATCTCACTTGTATAAATGTACATATTCCCGAAACAAAGTATATACACACCTTCCTGGATAAGGTTCGATTAGAAATCGACAACAACAACGCTAGATGAAAAATAGTTTCATTATGTAAAAAGAGAAACCTAGAGGCAAAATCATTTGATAAGAATCATTCTTTCTTTCCATGATAGCATTTGAAGTTTATACTTTATAGTTTACATATAAAAAAGAAAAGAACTATTAATGCAAAAAGAATGATCCAATTATATGTTTTCTTTATTGCCGATATAGCAGGAGGTGTTTACCCCTTTTTTTTCCTTGGGAAGATAACGAAAACCTTGAAAAATCCTTTGGATTTTGTTGTTTGTATAAGTACATCAACTTTTTGTTTGCTTGTTAGAAGAAGCTTCTTCAATCAAACATATGATTGGCAAATTGAAAAGCGAAAGGTTCTAACGAAATGGTAAATGCCAAATGTACCCTTATTCTTTTTGAAGTTTCACCCACAGGCCCACACGGCAATGGAAAAATATAAAAACCAAAAAGAAAAAACAGGGCAAGACCTGTCAGAAGTCAAATACTCCTTTTAACATTATAGACTGAAAATCTAATATCACAAAATCATTCATCGGATCGAACAATGTAAAAATGATATCTATATCCCATGATATAGAGAGATTGTTTCTATTGTGCTAAATTTTGTTATTGGAATTGTTTCTATTGTGCTATATTTTGTTATTGGAATTTGGAGGTTGATTGATTTCATCCACCTCTGTATTTGTCGCAAGTTGCTATATAAGTAAATTTTTTTTGTCCAAAATATAATCCATCACCTATATTCTTGACCCCATCTTTAATATTTGACAAGATCCAGTGAAAGTCATCCTGTCTGTGTCTGGTATTTTATATTTTAATGAGCACCCAGTAATATGATCAAGTTACCTTGCTTTTTCCTTTTCCTTGTCAACAATAATTTTTTTTTAATAAGATTTCATTGTCACGACTTATGGACATCCTTCCAATTGAATTACAGGGAAAATCAATCTCGGATTTAAATGGAATAAGTAATGGCTTATGGAAGGCGAAGAGTAAAAAGGAAAGACCAGGTCACGACTTCGACATCCTTCCAATTGACGACTCAATAGAAAGCAAGAATGAAGGTTCTATCAAGAAGTCAATGTCTCAAAAATGCCCGGTTGCATAGTAGTTTTTTGACATGCTGCTTCCAAGTAATTAAGCCATACAATATTTCATTTTATTAGTTTGAAAATCTTGGAAAAAATAATGTCTCGCTTGCACTGTCATCGTTTTCAATATGAGACAGTCATCCGCAGGAGACGTATTTTCAATTTACTTGCCACCGAGAAATTCAAGATTTGTTAAAAACAAATTTTAAAACTTGAAATACCTAAACAAAGTTAAGGAATTCCTCAACTCTTTTATCATGAGAATTAAAAACTCGAAATTCAAAAAAAGGAAATCAATCCATTAGAGAGTGTGGTAATCTTAAGGGTTCCCTACTATGTTCCAATTATTAGGAGGTTAAGTTTTGTTTTATCTCTTCTTTTTTCTTTTTGTGTACTCTTATGTAAGATTTCCATGGTTTGTGATTGAAGTTGGATGTATTATGTTATTTAATAAAATGAATATGTCTTATTAACCGGAATTAGAAATTTAGACCTAATTTAATCAAAGAGAATAACCTCAATTTGGCAATTTGCCAAAACTGTCTCCGTTCCCCATCCTCTAGAAACAAAGAAAGAGAAAGGAACTGCCTCTATCCTCTATTTCTTCTAACCGCGGGGAAATGACGAGAAGAACCCTGAAAACAGGAAGCTTTTTTTTTTAACTGCCAAAAGAATTAAACGGGGAACCCGTAAGGCAGAGAAGAGAGAATCCCAAGAAGTCTCTCCGCCCAACTTGAATTGCGTGTAAAACAACAAGAGAGGCGTCCGTGGCAAGAAATCCCCCCTCCCCTCCATATTTTTCTCCCTTTCTTTTTTATCCATTTCTATTCTCTTCTCTCTTTTTTTCTATTCTTTCATTTCTTCTTTTTTAAAAAAAAAATTTAAACAAACAAATAATTGGCCCTCCAAAAATAAACCAACACCAGAACATCACTGCACGACCACCACCTCCATGTATGTTAATATATATCGGACATATATAGATGTTGTGGCTTTGCATTAGAATAAAAACACACATCGCTCCCTTTGTTGTTTAGAGAAAAACTAAATCCTCTGTCCTCTGGTCTCACGTTTCTGCGAATTTTTGCTCCTATTCGCAGAATCAGAGATCCCTCCCTTCAAAAGGTAATTTTAAACTCCCCTCATTCCCCTTCTAAAGTATCTTATCTATCTCTAATCTTACTTACCCTTTTCATTTCATTCCCAACGTATATGCATCTTTAATTTTGGTCTTCTTCTTCACTGTTATATATATTCTTCATCATTCTATCAAAAGAAAGATTCTTTTTTTTTTTTTTTTCGCGGCAATCTTCCTCCTCCCCTGGCCATCCCATCACAAGTTCAGGTTTGGTGTCTTCTTCTTTTGTTCTCTCTTTTGTTGGCTTTTAAGATGTTTCTGTAGCCTTTTCTGTTTGTGGGTTTACAAGGCATTTTGTATCTTTAGTGTCGTCGTCTGTTGTTCTGTGATCTCATGGAGAGAGTTTTCTTCTTCTTATTTCGATGACCAGGAGATTTTTTTTGGCGGGTACATTCCTAGATATTGAAGATGTTAGGAGATTTAATCACCAGAATTCTTGTGTAAGTTATTATTTACATATAATCATCCATTTCTTTGCCTGTTTCGGTTGTGTCCTTTTCTTTGTTTCTCCATGATTTTATCTTTTCGCTTCTGTAATTAATTTTAAACAATCTACTTGTTTAATTGTTTGGGGACGCCAGGTTGCTTCTGGGCTATGCTTACCCAGCTTTTGAATGCTTCAAGACCGTGGAGAAGAACAAAATTGACATTGAAGAACTTCGATTCTGGTGTCAATATTGGTAAGCCCTCCCCTGTTCATTCTCGCCTGAAAATTTCTCACGTTTACATTGGTTTCCTAATCAAAATTTCTACCATGGTTTCTAATTAGTAACTATCTCCGCATCTAATGCGGTAGTATTTCTCCTTCTTATTTCACTTTATTTTTATTTTTATTTTTTTGGTTGCTAATAATAGCAGAGCAGAGCAGGCAGGCAGAGATATAGAATCCGTCAATTTGAGAGCGTTGGAAAAATTGAGTGAGTGTGGATTAGTATGCATGTAATATTAACAAGATAAAAGTTTGGTCAATCTAAATTGTGTGACGGGTCCTAACCTGAAATTTCCAAATTAGGCAAAGGCAAACTACTTCACCCACGTTAGTATCCATCCTAACGGGGTCGTTAAAAAATAAACGAATAGTCGCTGTCTCGTATTAAGTTTTTGCTCTTGAATAATCTGCGTGGATTAAGTTTTTGTTCTTGCCTCTTGGCTTTGTAGCTCTCGAATAATCTGCGTGGATTTTTTCAGGATAATTATTGCAGCACTTACAGTTTGTGAGAGGATAGGGGACATATTCATTTCATGGTAAGCACGGTAGATCTTGAAGTATACATTCATGTGTATACGGCCAACATTAGCTTAATTAATTTCCGATCATAAATTGCTGCTGATATTCTGTCATTATTCCTTGCCGCAGGTTGCCAATGTATGGAGAAGCAAAGTTAGCATTCATCATCTACTTGTGGTATCCGAAAACCAAGGTACAATACAGCTCTGGATATACATCAGAAGGAAGGCTGATTTAGTTTGATGAAGTGCCACAATTTAATTAACAGATAGTAACAGCAGAAAACAAAAATGAATGTTGTTGTAGGGCACTAGCTATATCTACGGATCCTTGTTGAGGCCCTATGTGGCGCAGCATGAAAATGAGATTGACAGGAAGTTGCAGGAATTGAGAGCCAGAGCATGGGACTTTGCACTCCACTACTGGCAAAATTGCACAAAGATGGGGCAGTCTACTTTTTTGCAGGTTCTCCAGTACTTCGCAGCACAATCTGGGAAATTTGGCAACGGCGGAGCTGAGGTAAATTAAGGTTTCTTCATCAACAAACTATCAAAATTAATATAGGTTGGAACAAGAAACAAAACAGCCAACAATTTAGAAGCACAAGCAACAACGTCCGCTTCTTCAAGCAACTCATAATATGAAGCAAGGGAGTTTCAATTAGCTCTTGCATACACTCCTCACCTAATAATAGTACTTCACATTCCAAATCTTTATAAGACATTCTTCACTTCCGTTGCTTAGCAGACACTGCATTCAACAAATTTAAATCGCCCTTCATTATTAGGCCATTCCATCCCCTCTTCACCATACCAAGTCTTACATTACAGCTTTAATCGGACGCCATCAGACTCATTATGGGGACGACCCTCCGGATATTATATTTTCCATGCACAACCCAGGATAGGAATCCTGGAGCTTGCTTAAGGAATGAGCTCGGACTTTCAAATGTGTGCTCATTCCTATTACAAGCACTCTTAATAGTTAAATCCAACGACTGCAGAATCTACGCACTCTATTACAAAGCGAGCAGCAGCCATGATCAATTCTGATACAGAACCAATAATACCATCGCATATCAATAAATCAACCAATGTAGGGAAAAAAAAAGAAAAGGGGGCGTCTAATTAAAGTAGCTGATTAACAAACCTTCCTTAATGCAGCAGCAGAAGGGCAACAACGGGTATGAAGCAAGCGCAGCAGCATCAGCTCCTCCAGCAGCAAGCAAGTGGGAGCCCAGAACCCCAACCAGCAACTACCGCTCAGTGGGCACCGACTCCCCCCGATTCAGCCGCCCCGAGACCCCACGCGGCGGCGGTATGGACAATGAGGATGCCGACGGCACCGATAAGCTACAGCAAGTCCGCTCCAGGCTCCGCCGTGCTGCTGCTAAGCCATCGGCTTAAGCTTTTTACTTAATACTGATTGGATGGAGGAAAAAGAAACAAAGCAAGCAAGCAAGCAAAGGGTTTTCTTCTTCCTTGTAACAAAAATGAATTTGTACAAAATCCATTCTTTCTTTCTTTCTTTGTATGATAATCATTAATTATTGATCAATATCACTATTTTTATTATATTGCCTCCAGTACTCTTCTTGATGTACACTTGTAAGTAGAAAATCACAACCAAACCAACCAATGAAACAAACAAGAAAATACAAAGGTGAAATTCCAGCAAACAATCTCTTATTATTTAACCGTTTTGCTTCTTCTTTTTTATTATTAACCGTTAGTCAGTTACGGTATAGTGCTGTGCTATGACTATCTCTTGACGCCGACCCTTACAAAACGGATGAAACGGTCGAGTGCTGCGTTGACGGCAGGGGCAACACGGAGGGTGAAGAATCGGATGCAGGCGGAGACAGGATTGTGAGAGGAAAGCTGGAGCCAGAGGCGGCGGAGGAAGTGGTCGCCGGAGGAGGAGGAGGATGGGGAGGACATGGGCTGGAGGTAGGCCCAGGCGGCTTGCTTGACGAGGCGGTTGCGGATGGAGATATCGTGGGAGGAGGAGCGGGGTGTAGGGGCGGCGGTGGGGGAGTTGACGAAGGCGCCGACGGGGGAAGGGAGGAGATCTTTGATTGAGGTGTAAGGGGAGGAGTTGGAGCGGGAGGGGGAGTAGAGAGGGAAGAGCTCGAAGTCGGCACTGGCGGTGTGGGGAGGAGGGAGGCTAGATGTGTGGAAGATAGGCTTTGGGGGGATGACGACGGATGCCGCGATGGAGTTCCGGCGGCGGATGGTGGAGGGAGGCGGTGTTTCTGGCCCCTTCATTTTTGGATATAGCCGCGGCGGCGGAGACTTGGAGACTGAGGAGGTTTTGGTGTTGTGTTAGTATAGTGGTGGAAGTGGAAGGAGTGAAGAAGAGTGCTATGCTATACACACGGCGGCTGGTTTGATAGAGGTGATAAAAATGAAACTACTACTACTATTACTAACTAGCCAATGCCCCTTGCGTTGCTTCGGGTAACAGTATATACTTTTACAAAATGATTTCATTAATTTAAGGTTTTTTTAATAATAATTTTTATGTGTATAGATGCAGTACATATGCAATGTTTTCCTGAGAAAAAAAGATGCAATAGCTGAATTTGAATTGGTGGATAGACAATATTATTTTCTGATTGAAATTTAACAAATTTGTTGAATTTTAACCTACACATTATATTTTGGGCCGATGTATTAATTTAAAAAAAAAAATAACAATGAAATTTAAATTCCCCTTTGTCTAAGCTGACATTTTATCAGTTCAAAAATTAGTAATAGAAAAGCTTTAAGGTATACTAACACACAAGAGGGACTATATTTAATTTTTTCTTGAACGAAACTCAATCCCAAAATTTATTGCGCCAAATTCGAAGAGAAGAAAGCATAACTGAAACGCCCCGACCCGTATTTACCGTACACAGTAAACACGTGCAGGAACTGTGACGACCCTATCAAAACAAGCCCAAGCATACAGTGTACACAACTGAAACCCGGGCCTAACAGCCCAAAATAGAAAACATCATAAATAACAAAATCGGCCCAATGGCCCAATAATATCAATAAAATGCACAGCGGAAGACTTAACAACTCACTAAACACTGTATGCGACATAAATGCAAACTATGGATCCGAGCCCTGTCCAAGTGATAACGCCGCAGCCTGTCTGGAATGCACCCAACCTGTACAACAAATAACTCATCCTACGGGATGAAAGCCCGCAGGTGAGGGGTGAGTCCGAAGTGCTCACCAACCAAGGATAAACAGAGATATGCAGGCAACTATAATACTTCAAAGAAGAAATACAGACAATATTCACAACCAAACCAAAGCCAATACCATACAAGACAGACCAACCCAAAGACTCGACCTAAATGTACCAAGGACTTTATTATTATTCCAATTTTATCTTTCTAGCCCCGTTACGGATAAGCTAGGGTCGTACCAGGCTATCAACCTGTTTATGGTGCCAGATCAAAAAGAACCCGGGATCAACATCCCAATATCAAAACTCAGGGATCAACATCCCAATCACAATCTCAGGGATCAACATCCCAATCACAATCTCAAGGATCAACATCCCAATCACAATCTCAAGGATAAACATCCCAATCACAATCTCAGGGATCAACATCCCAATCACAAATCCGGGATCAACATCCTAATCAAACCGGCATCAACATGCCCATCACAAGTAACCGAGATCATGGCCACCACAAAACAGTCTCAAACCATCCGGTCGTACCCCTACTTACCACGTGATAATTATGTCATCATCATCCAAAAACCAAATCTCAAATCAACTTCCAATTTCCATTTTCTTTTTCCCAATTATCCATATCACAGTTTATTCCGACAAACTAGTCACAACACAGTCTATCGACATCAAACACAAAATCCAAATCAGTCAAACAATCATCCAACTTCCTATTAACTCAAATTATACGACAGACCAATCCATCAATAGTTTCATAGCATCAATTATTCTCAATCCAACATCAATCACAACACAGTATCCAAGGAACCAATAACAGTCAACACAGTAGTTCAATCAAGCAGGACAATATCAACGAGTCACACTCAGAACCAACATCAACAATCCATATTATCAAGTAACCAACAATAATATATATACCATCACGATTTTCCAATATTCATTTTCTCAAGTTATTCAACTTTCCAACCACTACTTCCCAAGTGACAATTATATCATCATCTCAAATTCAATTCCAATTCCATTACTCTATCATCAGTTATTCAACTTTTATTCATCACAGATTATTTCTCAAGCTCAACCAGCCAACAATTTCATATCACTAAATACTCACAATTAACAGCTCAATGGTTACTCACAATATCACAAACCAACAGCACATTCCAGCAACATCATGACAAAATCCACAGCAGATAAATAGTAACAATAATCATCAACAATTTCCATAGCAATCATATATCAGCCAATAATCGATTCAACAGTTCAATCAAACAACAAAATCAAACACAGTATTACAGGCACATATCCAAGGTTATCCATCCTCACCTTGGCCGATTACTCAATTCCGGAAACAATGACCGGTCCGACGCCAGCTCCTCGGGAAACTGCCCGATATCCAAACCTATACCACAAAGCAATATACACTCACATAAATGCACATAATCGGTATACTATGATGCCCAAACTGCGAAATATACCCCATTCCGGTTCACATCCGTTATTATTATCTTTAACCATAGTTGAACCTTTTTCCGAAAATATAACCTTGAAAATAATTATTATTACCTTACCATATCGTATATTCTTTCCGTAGGATAAAAGTATCACCATATCAAATATTTAACAAATTACATATTTTTCAGAAAATACTTTGGTATAACAAATTACATCATATTCTTTATTTTTCTAGCAACATATATTAATTATAAATATAAATATATATATATTCATTCGGAAAATTATTTTTATCAAATGTATATATATTAAGGTAAACATATACTATATGTTTTTTTTCCAGAAATAATAATCGTATAAACATTTTTCCTGGAAATAATATAGGTATACATATTTAATTTCTAAAGGTATAATACATCCCCAAATAATTATATTATCAACATAATAATCTATTTCCAAAAACTATTACTTAGGTATACCATTTATATATTTTCCAGAAAACACATCTAAATTTTTATTTAATTATACAGTTTATAACCATATATTTTTTTTCCAAAAATTATAATTTCGTTGGTATAATTGTATGTGTTCCTTTTTTTTAATTTAATTAAAACGAATTGGGCCGAAACCCACAGTCCAGCCCATCCAAAATACCAACCCAACCCAAGGCTAAACCCAAAGGATCAGCCCAGGAACAAGGTCAGGTCCAAGCCTAGGCCCAAATAGAGCCTGGCCCAACCCTATCACAGCCCTCAGCCTGACCCGTTTGAGACCGAATCACTCACCCACAACCCGTTACTTCACGGGTTCCTGCAAGCGTTGGCTCGTCGGTGACGTCCGGTGGGAAGCGGTGCGATTGACAGCGTCAAGGTAAAGGAGGTACGACGGCAACATCAGGAGGAGGAGAGGTCGAATCTTCGGGTTCGCAGTCCATGGATGGGCGGCGAGGAGGGCGAGGCAAGGTGGCACGATCTGCAGCAGCGGTGGCGGTTGGTCTGAGGAGGAACGGTGGCGGCTTCGCGTCCTGGTGGATGGTGGTGGTCGGCACGGGTGGTGTAAAGGAAGGAGAAGGTGGTGGGAACAGTTTCTCGGGTTGTGACGGCCGGCGGAGGTGTGTCTGTGTTAATGTTGCGTTTCCTCTCTTTTTTTATATATTTCATCCTTTGCAGTTTTTTTGTGAGTTTGCAAGTGAAAATTGGCAGTGGAAAAACAGAGCGTTGATGTTGCAGGGGAAGTGCGCTGTAGGCAGAGAAAATGCAGAGTCACGGGAAAAAGGTAGGAAGTCACAGGCTGCACAGGTAAGACACGGACTGCACAGGTAAAGGCGGCTGCGTGACTAATCACGCAGTCGTGTTCCGACCGAACCAGAAAATAACTGATACTCCCTTAGTTATTTTCCGGTGTGATTTTCTGAGAAATTCCGAAACCCGAAAAATACCAACTTAGGCCCGAAAAATCCACGGAAAAATCACGAGCACGGAAAAACCCTCGGTTTCAAAAAACGACTCCCGATTTACCTTGAATTAATTACCCAAGATTAATTCAACAGTAAATCACGGTAAAAAGACTTCTACAGTCCCGGTAAAAATCAAGAATTTTACCCAAGCTGTTACAGTCTACCCACCTTAAAAAGAATTTTGTCCCCGAAATTCCATCTTATCCGTGGGTCCTACCACGATAAGATTCTGGCACACTCTGCCAGGTGTCCAACCTCAACATGAGATACTGCTTATACCCTTAAGCGACATCTCATCCGCTTATAAATACCAAACCTCATGACTGGCATACTCACACACAGTTATGGACTCTCCTCTCCGATCTCGAAAAACCTCAGACTCCGAAAACAACAGCTACATCGGCGGCACTGCTTTCCCGACAAGCTCTGATGAAGAACCTCCGAAGAAGCGCTTCAAGACGAACATCATCGGCCTGAAGGAACACATGGTCGTCTCCCCAAAACGACGGAAGAAACGTGCTCCCAAGAAAGTTGAGGACAAGAAGGGCAAGGCGATAGCTGAGAGCAGCACTCCGTAGCAGATGCTGACGCAGCTGAACGTCTCGCTGAAGAAGATCAGCTCGGCGGTGGCGCAAATCGAACTGGCGTGCGCGGAACTTTTCCCTCACATGAAGAACGTACAGAAACTTGTAAAAGACTTAGAGAAGCATGTAACTCAATAGAGCACTTCTTCTCCGGTTGTAAAACTATTATCGAATAAATAAAATAAATTTTCTTTTTAAGTCAAAATCTCTTGTGTTATGAAATCTATCGTTAAACAGAAAAATAAAACATCTCAAAATAAAAATCAACTATAAGAATATAAAATCAAATATAAAAAAATTAAAAGCAAAACTCGTTTAACAAAATCAAAACATAAAGAAGTTAAAACAAAAATATATTTCATGATCGGTGCTCGTTTCGGACGTGAACATCCACGAACCCAAGAAACGTAACACCCGCAACTAACGGTGTCGTCTGTCTCCCTTGTGGAAAAGACATCCGTTAACTCGCACGGTGACGATCACGAGCACGTACTGTGTCCCTCGAAAGAAACGTTACCCACTTGTTCACAAATTCCGCATGAGCCAAAAATGTCTGTCAAGACAACGTATCTCTCCACGATGTCCGAACAGCTGTAAACTTGTCGCACATGTGCTCTACTCGAGGTATGGTCCCATCGGTCTAGCCTCAACGGTCACGGATGCATGTGATAAAAGATGCAAGAAAATATAGTAAAACCATGAAAAGAAAAGACAAAGTAGCCAGAGCGAAAGAAAATCATATGATGGGAAAAGGCTGAAAAACTCTGGCATAGCAGCCCGAAAAACGTATAAAGTAACGAACAATAAGTGAAGCAACGGAAAATTTTTCAAAAAGCAGATCTTGAAAATCGAAAACAATAATCACGCTCCCCATAAGTGTATAAAAGACGGAGCGGTGAGGTGTAAATCATCAAAAGCGTTAAAAGCAAACAAAACGCTCAGAAAAAAAGAAACAAGACCACAACGCTCAGAAAAACAAAATACCCACGCGTCCAAAATAACATGCCTGCTCCTTCATCAGTCTTCTTCGTCGAAGGTGCCAATCTTGGCAGAAGGAACCGTCTGGCCTACAGCATGGTCAACGAGCGCGCTGAAGAGCTACCGAACGAGCTCAGCAGGATGCTGTGTCTAGCCTTCGTCGACGAACTCTACTCATCGCGGTTCTTCGTCACTCCAATGGAAGAGGTGTTCTTCCTAGAGGACCGCGGCACTCTGAGGACCTCCTACTACGGATCGACCAACTCCATCATGTTCTTCATCTCCGAAAGGCTTCAGGAGTTCAACCTGGAGTCCACTTGCCACTTCCTGGAGCAAAGCACCTACTACCAGCTCTCGATGACGGCCCAGAGCATGCCCAGAGTAACTTGTCTGCCCGTAACTTGGCCAAAGGCCCGACTACTGGTGTGGAACTGCAGAGGAGTCGCTAGGCGTTCCCAGGAGTTCTCACGTACTCTGAGGGACCTGAAGAACCAATACAAGCCAAATATGGTTCTTCTGACGGAGACCCAGTGGCAACCTCAAGATGATCACGGTCTCATCCCACTCCGGTTCCCTCAAGCAAACCGGTTCGAGCTTTCAGGTCAGGACGGCAGAGGCGGCATGTGGTTCTCGTGGAACGACAGCATCCAAGTCAACATCAACAACGACCCCACTAGCTTCAGGGTCAATGTCGTTCCAAGGCGTTAAATGTATTTTTATTTTTATAAAATATAAAATATCATGTAATACTTCTGTTTGTAATATCAATATTAGCAATATTAATAATATTTGTATTTTCGCTTATTTATGGCAACATTTACCTCTTATGTGTATGTTCTGCGACAGCTGGCGTCCCTTGTCTGGATCCATAATGCACTAACTAAAATGATACAAAATAATAAACAACTGGAGCGAACTATGCAAACAAGAACAACAAACACACAAAGACTGCCCAACAAGACCTAACGCCCGCTCCGCTACCAAAATGAAACGGCCCAACCCGTATTTACCGTACACAGTAAACACGTGCCGGAACTGTGACGACCCTATCAAAACAAGCCCAAGCATACAGTGTACACAACTAAAACCCGGGCCTAACAGCCCAAAACAGGAAACATCATAAATAACAAAACCGGCCCAATGGCCCAATAATATCAATAAAATGCACAGCGGAAGACTTAACAACTCACTAAACACTGTATGCAACATAAATGCAAACTATGAATCCGAGCCCTGTCCAAGGGATAACGCCGCAGCCTGTCTGGAATGCACCCAACCTGTACAACAAATAACTCATCCTACGGGATAAAAGCTCGCAGGTGAGGGGTGAGTCCGAAGTGCTCACCAACCAAGGATAAACAGAGATATGAAGGCAACTATAATACTTCAAAGAAGAAATACAGACAATATTCACAACCAAACCAAAGCCAATACCATACAAGACAGACCAACCCAAAGTCTCGACCCAAACGTACCAAGGACTTTATTATTATTCCAATTTTATCTTTCTAGCCCCGTTACGGATAAGCTAGGGTCGTACCAGGCTATCAACCTGTTTATGGTGCCATATCAAAAAGAACCCAGGATCAACATCCCAATATCAAAACTCAAGGATCAACATCCCAATCACAATCTCAGGGATCAACATCCCAATCACAATCTCAAGGATCAACATCCCAATCACAATCTCAGGGATCAACATCCCAATCACAATCTTAGGGATGAACATCCCAATCACAATCTTAGGGATCAACATCCCAATCACAAATCCGGGATCAACATCCCAATCAAACCGGCATCAACATGCCCATCACAAGTAACCCAGATCATGGCCACCACAAAACAGTCTCAAACCATCCGGTCGTACCCTTACTTACCACGTGATAATTATGTCATCATCATCCAAAAACCAAATCTCAAATCAACTTCCAATTTCCATTTTCTTTTTCCCAATTATCCATATCACAGTTTATTCCGAAAAACTAGTCACAACACAGTCTATCGACATCAAACACAAAATCCAAATCAGTCAAACAATCATCCAACTTCCTATTAACTCAAATTATACGACAGACCAATCCATCAATAGTTTCATAGCATCAATTATTCTCAATCCAACATCAATCACAACACAGTATCCAAGGAACCAATAACAGTCAACACAGTAGTTCAATCAAGCAGGACAATATCAGCGAGTCACACTCAGAACCAACATCAACAATCCATATTATCAAGTAATCAACAATAATATATATACCATCACGATTTTCCAATATTCATTTTCTCAAGTTATTCAACTTTCCAACCACTACTTCCCAAGTGACAATTATATCATCATCTCAAATTCAATTCCAATTCCATTACTCTATCATCAGTTATTCAACTTTTATTCATCACAGATTATTTCTCAAGCTCAACCAGCCAACAATTTCATATCACTAAATACTCACAATTAACAGCTCAATGGTTACTCACAATATCACAAACCAACAGCACATTCCAGGAACATCATGGCAAAATCCACAGCAGATAAATAGTAACAATAATCATCAACAATTTCCATAGCAATCATATATCAGCCAATAATCGATTCAACAGTTCAATCAAACAACAAAATCAAACACAGTATTACAGGCACATATCCGAGGTTATCCATCCTCACCTTGGCCGATTACTCAACTCCGGAAACAATGACCGGTCCGACGCCGGCTCCTCGGGAAACTGCCCGATTTCCAAACCTATACCACAAAGCAATATACACTCACATAAATGCACATAATCGGTATACTATGATGCCCAAACTGCGAAATATACCCCATCCCGGTTCATATCCGTTATTATTATGTTTAACCATAATTGAACCTTTTTCCGAAAATATAACCTTGAAAATAATTATTATTACCTTACCATATCGTATATTCTTTCCGTAGGATAAAAGTATCACCATATCAAATATTTAACAGATTACATATTTTTCAGAAAATACTTTGGTATAACAAATTACATCATATTCTTTATTTTTCTAGCAACATATATTAATTATAAATATAAATATATATATATTCATTCGGAAAATTATTTTTATCAAATGTATATATATTAAGGTAAACATATGCTATATGTTTTTTTTCCAGAAATAATAATCGTATAAACATTTTTCCTGGAAATAATATAGGTATACATATTTAATTTCTAAAGGTATAATACATCCCCAAATAATTATATTATCAACATAATAATCTATTTCCAAAAATTATTACTTAGGTATACCATTTATATATTTTCCAGAAAACACATCTAAATTTTTATTTAATTATACAGTTTATAACAATATATTTTTTTTCCAAAAATTATAATTTCGTTGGTATAATTGTATGTGTTCCTTTTTTTTAATTTAATTAAAACGAATTGGGCCGAAACCCACAGTCCAGCCCATCCAAAATACCAACCCAACCCAAGGCTAAACCCAAAGGATCAGCCCAGGAACAAGGTCAGGTCCAAGCCTAGGCCCAAATAGAGCCTGGCCCAACCCTGTCCCAGCCCTGTCCCAGCCCTTAGCCTGGCCCGTTTGAGACCAGATCACTCACCCACAACCCGTTACTTCACGGGTTCCTGCAAGCGTTGGCTCGTCGGTGACGTCCGGTGGGAAGCGGTGCGATCGGCAGCGACACGGTGAAGGAGGTGCGACGGCAACATCAGGAGGAGGAGAGGTCGACTCGTCGGGTTCGCACTCCATGGATGGGCGGCGATCAGGGCGAGGCAAGGTGGCACGATCTGCAGCAGCGGCGGCGGTTGGTCTGAGGAGGAACGGTGGCGGCTTCGCGTCCTGCAGCGCGGCAAGGAGAGGGCGCGTCGTCGGCTGCGATGGTGACGTCGAGGTGCAGGTGAGGCGGGCGGCTGCGAGTCTTCGTCACGGCGGCGTGACTTGCAGCGGCGAGGTGTAGGGGAGGGGGAAGGTGACGACTTCAGGTGGTGGCTGCGTCCTTCCCGGGCTGTCTCCACTGTTGGCGCCGGCGAGGAGAAAAGAGGTGGATGGTGGTGGTCGGCACGGGTGGTGTAAAGGAAGGAGAAGGTGGTAGGAACAGTTTCTCGGGTTGTGACGGCCGGCGGAGGTGTGTGTGTTAATGTTGCGTTTCCTCTCTTTTTTTTATATTTCATCCTTTGCAGTTTTTTTGTGAGTTTGCAAGTGAAAATTGGCAGTGGAAAAACAGAGCGTTGATGTTGCAGGGGAAGTGCGCTGTAGGCAGAGAAAATGCAGAGTCACGGGAAAAAGGTAGGAAGTCACAGGCTGCATAGGTAAGACACGGACTGCACAGGTAAAGGCGGCTGCGTGACTAATCACGCAGTCGTGTCCCGACCGGACCAGAAAATAACTGATACTCCCTTAGTTATTTTCCGGTGTGATTTTTCGAGAAATTCTGAAACCCGAAAAATACCAACTTAGGCCCAAAAAATCCACGGAAAAATCACGAGCGCGGGAAAACCCTCGGTTTCGAAAAACGACTCCCGATTTATCTTGAATTAATTACCCAAGATTAATTCAACAGTAAATCACAGTAAAAAGACTTCTACAGTCCCGGTAAAAATCAAGAATTTTACCCGGGCTGTTACAATAACTCTTAGAATACTTTTAACTTATTTGAAAAGATAATTTGATGGCCTTTTATCGTATAAGAAATGTAGGCGACATTGTGTTTCTAAGCAATGGTCATCAACTTTATTAGTCGAGAAGGGAAGTTTTTCCCTCTTTGGTAAGTCTTGTAAAAGTAAAATAATATGAAACAACACCAACTGAGTGAGTAATGGAATAGAAAAAAATGAAAGGTTATAAGGATCAACTTTAAACAATTTCTACATGACTTCTCCAAAAACATCCCATTTATGTAATTTTTTAATCTTTTCATCTCCCCCATTAGTTATTATTTGTTCATGCATTTCATCTAGATAATTTATAAAATAATATATAATCTACATTATATGTCAAATTATAAAATTATAATAGACAAAATAAAATAATTTTTTTTCAAATCTCTTAAGCTGTAACATTATTTAAATCTTGGAAAAGTCTAATAAAAAGATTATTATAGTAATGAATAGCATTGGAAAAACCTGCATTCAAAATTACTCTACATCAAGCTAAAAAATATGATTTTTTCCCAATATATATAGTACATTTATAAAAATAATATACTACTTTTCCTCAATCTATTATACTATTTATTCAGAATTTATTTCCTAATTATATGCCATTCTTTATGTATGTTCTTCTTCTTTTTATTTATATATGTTTTGTAATTCAAGAAAGCTTATGAATTTTTTTCATCTGCTGTCACTTTTATTATGTGAATAATTTATTAAGGATAATGATGTCTTTATTATCTTGGGACCAACACTAAATTATTAGCCACAGTACATGACACTTGAAACATAAAAAGAGTGAAACTCCTTCTCTTTATGCCAGGTGTCACTATATAAAGATTTTTTCTCAGTAATTTTATATATATGTAATATGCCAGTATCACGATATAAAGCTTTCCTCTCACAACTTTATATATATAAAAACTTTAATGAATTCTTCTGATGGCAATAAAGAAGAAAAAAAATTATATGGCAATAGAAGAAAAAAGAAGTTACTGTAAGATTTAAAAAAAATACAGGAATTGTCGTGGGCCAAAATGGAAATAGGAGCGAAAGGGGAAAAAAAAAGAAGGTAAAGTTTAAAGTTGGTGCAAAAGGTGCTGTGAGCACATCCCAAAGCCCTTTTGCACCAACTTTAATGATATACTATATATGCTAATAGTAGTAAGTAAGTTAGAATAGTTGAAGAAAAGCCTCTCTGCGCTCATATTTTGTCTTGTTATTTTAAGATACGGATGTCAGGTATCCATCTAGTTTTTGTTTCACCCACGTGGGTATTTTCCATCTTGTACCCTATTGGCTTTCATCCCCGAGCATTTTTCTTTTTCTTTTTCTTTAATAATTCCTCGCCAAGCTTATGTTCGTCATTCAAATTCAAAATGGACTCTTCCTTTCTCTTCCTTTGAAGAAGAAGTAAAAAAAAAAAAAAAGTAAAGAAGATAAGAATGTTAAAGACTTAATAAGTGTGATGAGAACAAAGGCTTTATATTATTACCGGAGGAATGGGGGCTAAGAATTATCACAAAACAAAAAAAAGAAGGGAAAAGTGGAGATGATCAAGATGAGTACAAAAAGACGATGATGAGAGAGATTAGGGGCAAAGACAAGATGAGGCATAAAACTAATAGAATACATAGGGGCAGTTTCACTTTCACAGCGAAAGAATCAATAAAAAATGGAAAAAAGAAAACAGCGAGAGTAGCATGGAGATTGGTGAAGCACGTTTTCTATGAATAAAATTGACAATTTTGGTTCGTCGATTAGCGTCAGCGAAACTTTCATGTCATGGCAAACAGGCAAGTCAGTCACGTGATAGATAGAGATTAGAGCTTAGCACACACTCCTCCTCTAAGATCGCAGCAGCCATGCGAGGGGAGGGACCGCATCTCAACTTCCATTTGTGATTGAGAACGCTATGAACCCAAGCTTTCTTCTTCTTCTTTTTTTATCCGACATTTTCTTTTTGTCAAAATGATCATTCATTAGTTAAATTAAAGAGTAAATAGTTTTTTTTCTTACACTTTATCAATTTTGTATTTATTGTTCATTTTCGTTTAATTTCACTCATAATGTACCTGAACTCTCAATTTACTGGGCTATGTTGTCTTTTTTACCCCTATAACCGGTGAGTCATTGTAGTGTTGATACGTGTCATATAGGGCCCGCAGGTTATGATCATTTTTTTTAATTTAATTTTTTTAAAACTATTTTTCTAAAATAAATCATTATTCTTCTATTTTTTTTACAATCACTGTAGTGCCAATTTTTTTCTTTTATTTTTTTAAAAACCAAATATTAACTTTCCTATCTCATCTCTTAAACCACACAAGAAAAGAAAAAAAATTACAAAAGAAAAACGCATAAGCCTCCTGGATCGGCTGGTGATCCTCTACCACCACCATCCCTGATTTCGCCTTCTTGCTCCCTAAATCCGCCACTCCCTCCGACCTCGTCTGCTTCGAATACGTCCACAACCACATCTCCAAGGAGGCCACTAACCTAGATTCCATCGCCAGCAAAGCAATAAAAAAAAACCCAAAGCCAAACTTCAAATTAAACAACTTCTCACTTATGGTCTGAATTCCGATAATTAAACTTCTTTTCTCCCTTTTTCTCCCGAAAGCCAAAGCCAAACTACAAATTAAACAACAGCTAATTCAATAACTACCCAGATGCGTAATTAATTTTGTAGTATGCGCAGGGCGACCTTGGAGGCGGCGTAAATGGAGCGGGGCTCAGGTGGAATCGTCTTGGACCGTAGAGGAGGGTGGATTCAAACTTCTTAGAGGAGCCAATCCGGATTTGGGACCTCCCCATGGAGGCGAAGTGGGATCTGGCAGACTCGAGGAGGCGGAGGGCGCCGGTGGCAACGATGTCGATGATGTATTCAGGGATCTGGAAGAACGCAGCAATATTGGACTGGGCGACGAGATGTTGAGGCAACGGTGGAGGGAGGAGGTGTCGCAGGGGTCGGTGCAGTGGAGCTTCATCTTGGCCTTGTTGGTGTTATGGTGATCTATCTAGATGTGGTTGAAGGTTTGAAGCGCTGGGTATTTTTTAATATTGACGAAAAGCGCTGGGTATTGATCATTGTTGTGGGAAGAAAGACGAAGGCGGCAGCGGCTCTGCATTATATTTTTTTCTTTATTTAATTAAAAGAATGGTTTTAGAAATATAAACATTTGGAGAAAATGGAGAAACGTAACACTACATCAGTTCCCAATTAATTAGAGTGTACGACATTTTTTTGGTAATTTGTGTACGACATATTAACAATTTCAATTAGTGTGTGGGCTCCATATTTTAATTAGAAAACTAATTTATTTTAATCCAAATTAAATTTTACGAAAAGAAAAGGAAAAATAAAAAAATTAGGCAAACTGTGGGCCCCACATGACACGTGTCATCACCATAGTTATTAACCGTTAGTAGGAGGTAAAAAGGATAATATGGCTCGGTAAATTGAGAGTTCAGGGACACTATGAGTGAAATTAAATAAAGAGAGACAACAGATACAAAATCGACAAAGTGAAAGGAAATAAAAAACTATTTACTCTTAAATTAAACCATACATACCACAGCAAAGCATTGATATGGTAACGAGAGCCATATAATATCCATTCAATCAAATATTACATAACCAAAGGAAAGGAAAACAAACTAATTTTGGGAATAAATTTCCCTTGCCGGAAAATAAGAGACACAACATTTATAGTGATTTTAACTTTTAAAACAAATTTTGCCTACAAATTTTCATTAGAGAGTAAATTCTCCCTAATGTACTAATTTTACTTTACTAGAGAGAACAAGAATCACTAATATATCGGTCAAATTTTAATCATTATACCTAATTTTAATAGATTTTGGTCATTGTACTCAGCCTTGCACTGGATTTTGGTTATTGTACCCAATTTCAATGTATTTTGGTCACTGTACTCAATACAAATCATGGATTTCGGTTCGCGAGTTGACCCGGTAAAAAATGAAGCATCACGTGTTTGTTTGTGAGCATGACATGCCATCAGGTGGACCCCACAGAAAGTGGGTGTACTCCGTTTCGCCCGGATTCGTTAGAAAGCAAACCAGTTTGTGCATAGAACGGGTTAAACCACAAATTAAAATAATACTCCACAATACTCAAACACACTCAAATCCTCAATTCCCCTAATAAATTGAAATACCCAAATCCTGAAACATAATTTTTTTTAGAAGTGGGAATACTGCAAAAGATAAAAAAATGAGAATACGGCAAAAGTTAAAAAAACCAATTCAAAGATTTTTAGGTTGGGTATTTCAATTTATTGGGAAATTTAGGATTTCGATGTGTTTGGGTGATGTGGAGTACTCTATTAATTTATGGTTTAAGCCGTTCCAGGCTCAGATGGGTTCGCTTTCTAACATATCCTGATGAAACGAATGTACCTACTTTCTATTGGGTCCATCTGATGACGTGTCATACTCACAAATAGACATGTGGTGCCTCACTTTACCAGGTTAACTTGCAAAGTAAAATCCATGATTTGTGTTGAGTACAGTGACCAAAATCTATTATATTTTCTCAGGGTAAGGCTGAATACAATGACCAAAATCCTGATCAAAATCAAATGCAAGAATGAGTTCAATGACCAGCTTTTGACCCTAATCTATCTTATTTTTCTACACCTTTTATTTTATGTATGGAGCATCTTCACATATATTCCTCTTCAACTTCTCTAGGGTATGACATTAAGGCCCTCTTTTTTTTCTTTTTTTTTTTCTTCTTCTTCTTCTTATTTGTATGTTTAGTGGCACACAAGATCTGCTCATTTTACCCAAAACACATCTTTCCCACATTTCTATTGATTTCAGCTCTCAAAACTCTCTCTCTTGAAGTTTGTGTCCCATACTAAAACCAAATTTTTCCAGTGTGATCCCGGTTTAGACATGGGTTAGCAAGAAGAAATTCTCCTCACAAATTCATCTTCCTTCGCAAGGTTAGCTGGAACCATGAATAAGGTGTCAAGCTCCAACAATCATTGTTATTTTTTCAAAGTCATACAAGTCTCCATAACCGCTCCATGGGTCCTTCTGGTGAAATCTGATCTTCTCTAACTCTATTGCATGTCTGTTTACTTTTTTTTTTCTATAGTAATCGATGATGTTTATTGATGAATAAAATAAAGCGTATTTACAAGTAGTGAAACAAGTGATCCCTGAGCATGCTAAACAGTCTACCCATACTGTAAAAGAATACGCTTCCCAGGCCACCCTTTAAACGGCTCTGGTGTGGACAAGATGTGCCCTGCAGAATAAGGGAAACTGGGGTGGGAGACTGTAAACCACCAATACATTCTAATAAGGACCAAATCAAAGAAAATATCGGGGAACAACGGTTTGGACTCAAATGTCAAAGTGTTGCGAGCAAGCCACAACGACCATAGCATGGCATAGCCAAGTAGCATCCACGCTTCCTGGCAACGCTGGGAACCAGCAAGACCTAGCCATTGGGGCAACCAGTCAGCAAAAGAACCTGGCACCACCCATGTTGCGCCCCACCACCGCGCTAGTCGCTGCCAAAGGTTGTGTACCACCGGACAATGGAGAAGCATATGATCCACCGTTTCCAAACACTTGCATGTCTGTTTACTACTCAATTAGATTGAACCTCAACTGCTCAAAATCAAAATTGTTGTCCAGTAAAGATTGTATTTTTATTGAATCGACCTCATCTGTTGCTCCTTTACAGTTGTGAGCTTTTATTGTAGTCAATATAATTGTGCTATGAATTGTCCTGTGTCGGCTTATTATTTAGTGGGAGACTTTGTTTGTTTTTCCTTATTTATTTTTGCTGTAGAAAGTGATAATGGTGGTTAAAGGTGGTGATGGCAGCAATGGCGGTGGCGCTGATGACGGAGATGGCGATGATGACAAAGACCAAAACAACCTTGTTCTGGTTAGTGGTGTTGCTGTGGAGCTATTTTTGGCATATCAAATAGCTGGGACATGAGTTTGAGAATATGCTCCTCCTCAGCAGCCTGTTTGATTTTGGCGTGAAACTAAATCTTTTTATGTGAATTTCAATCTTGTCATACCGGAGTGACTTGTTAGAACACATTGTGTTCAGAATATCCGCTTGCATTGTCAGGATTCAATATCCTCTCTCATAAGTTGCCTTCCCGAGTTTGAAGTTTAGAGGAGCTCGATCTCAGTTCCACAACAATATCTTCTCAAATCTTATCTTTATTGGTGTATATGTATTTTCTATCCTAATTAATTTGTATCTTGTTATGTCTAAAAACTCTATTATTTCGCGTGGGGATTGCACACAACTCTTTTTTAGAAGTTCTTTTCGGACTGGACTCTATATGTATCCTACTCCTATGTATGTCTCTCGATGTGCTTATCTATGCTATCTATAAAAGCACGAAAACACTAAAACAAGACAGCAAAAAGACGAAATTATAAAAATACTCCTATTCTTCATTAGGTGCTTCTTATTATATTATAATCTATATTTATATTTATATTTATACTATATATAAAAGCACATAGACAAATTGACCTAATTATCCTTAATTAATTATAATTGACTTAATTATCTTTCATTAATTAAAAACAAAATAGATTCCCATAATACGCGTGAAATCAAAGTATACATCACAGAGAAATCCTTTCAACCTATCGATTTGTCTTTGCCGCCTCTTCATTCATTATTCAATCATGGAGTAATAAGACATCCACACATACTGCACTAGATAATAGAATTATATAGATTAAACGTCTATAGTATTATAGTTTACAGATTCAATAATACTATCTTTTCAATAATACTCCACAATTATTTTTAAGTTTTAAAAGAATTATAGTTGGCAATAATTCTCGGTTTCAAATTTGGATTGATTCATAATTTTATTCCAAGAAGGAACAGGATTATTGATCGTCTTTATGAGTTTATGTATATATATATATATATACAAAAAAATATAGAAAAAATCATAAAACAGTAGAGTAGTCAATGAAAACTACCAATAAAAACAAAGACTACGGAAAAAATAATAAATGAAAATACAGAAAAAACCGAAAAACAGTAGTATACTCAGAGAGAACTACCAACAAGAACAAAGACTACGAAAAAAATAATATAATTTAATAATTTAAATAGCAAATATTATTTTTTGGTACATATTAACAAATATTATTAACAATGATTAATTTTTAACATTATTTTTATTTAATTGAGACGACCTCTTATACAAAAATATATAACATATAGTTTCTTATTGAGACGACCTGCCATATAACAACAAATAAGAAAATATTCTAAACAATTTGTATCCGTGTTCAAAATATAAAAATAAAATCATTGTCTAAATTATATATAAGTTCTCCTTATAAAAGAAAAAAGTTCTTATCAAGTTAACGAGTAATATATAAGTCTTTATTTATATTTTTTTCAACAGTTACAAGAATTTCAAAAAATAATAATATTTGGAAAAAGTAATATAAATATGAAGGAGAACATTTGAAGAGTCAATAAAAACTACAAACAATAACAATGTCCAAAAAGAAGAATAATCATAGAGAGGAATAATCACAAGAACTTATAACTGATGAGTTTGTTGTTTATTATCAACAAGAAATATGAAAAAAAAAACAGTCGAATAAACAAAAACTACTAACAACAACAACGACTATGAAAATAATAATGATGGAAAATGATAACATAATTTAATAGTCCCCTTAATTAGTAATATAATTTAATAATTAAATTATATAATTTTTGAAACACCCCGACCTAAATTTACCCGACATACAGTGATTACCAACAACAGTGCCGACACGTGGCACAAACTGTGTAATACAACAGAAAATCGGCCCAATGGCCCAACAACAAAAGCATAACACCCGACTTCAGGAATCTCAATAACAACAGCACAGCGAAAGCATTTTTAATTTAATGTCAACATATGTAAAGCCCGATGCAGCTAATGGATCCGAGTCCTTCCCGAGGGTACACTGCAGCTTGCCCTGTACGTTCCTGCACTACAAACAACTCATCCTACGGGATGAAACCCCGCAGGCGAGGGGTGAGTCCGAAGTGCTCACCGACGAAGGATAAATAGAGATATGTAGGCAACCGTAATATTGTACAAAAATCGCAGGCAATATCCACAACCACACCAAAGACAATACTGGACAAGACTGCCCAAAACCAAAAGACACGACTCGCTCATTACTTTGTCCAATTTTATCTTCCGGGCCCCATCACTGGACAAGCTAGGGTCGTACCAGGTTATCAATTAATTCCGGATGCCAGGTTAAAGAACAATACCAAACCAATCCGGGACCAAGTCCCCAAAATATCAAACCGGGTATAACAACCCAACCAAACCGGGATAAACATCCCTAAACCAAGTAACCGACCATAGCATCCCAAAATTAATTTTCAAACTATTGGGTCGTACCACTACTTTCCACGTGACAATTATATCATCATCTCAAGTTCACTTTCCAAATTTCCGTTCCATTATCCTTTATCCTTTTTCCAATTATCAACAGTCCAGCATCAATCTCAACACAATAACCAGGAATCAACAACACAGTCCAACAACCACAACAACAATAATCACAACAGTCAAATATCCAACAATGAACATCTCAACAGTTCAATCAAACAACAAGCACACAAAGTATTACAGGCAACATATCAAGGGTTATCCATCCTCACCTGATGTGTCTCTGAAACTGCTATCCGGTCAAACCTCATTATCCCTATATATATATATATAGCAACACAATCACTTATAATGCACCAATCATGATGATTATGCATGATACCGGTTTAACAATTATTAGACGGCTTATCTGTTCATTTTATCATCTCCATAGTTATCTTATTACCAAACAGTTCTTCCAACTTGGTGGTAATTAATTTAATCCAACAGTTATATCAAGTGTACTTGATTAAATCAAAAACCGAAAAAGAGCGCCCAAGCCAATATCCCGGCCCTTAGGTCGTTTATGACAAGAGAACATGTATATACACAAATACGTTGTATAAATTATAAATTATATTTGGTAATATTTCATAAGTACTTATCCTTGATAAAATAATAATAATAGTAATAACCATATATACGCTTAGTAAGAATTGATTATAAAATAGTGGTAACGTTAAATACGTCTAAATAGTATATGAATAATATATATCCAATATTATACTTTGATAATACCCCTTCCAAAGATATTTTCATAAAAATAATTATTATCATATCATATATTCTTTTCCAAAAATTATTTCCATAAAATAATTATACCACATATATTCTCTTCTATCATAAAATAATTTTCCCAAAAGTAATGATCACATATATACATATTTTTTTCAAAAATACAGTGTCTTACAAAATAATTATTTACTTGATAACCAACTGATAGTTAACAAATACGAAAATAATACCAGTAGTGGAGCCGATAAATGATGAAAACTAGTAGAATAATATAACCAATAATAATAATAATAATAATTTAATCTACAAATAAATATTAAATTAACCACATTTGATAAGTCATAATAATTATAGTAAATAATTATATGAACGAGTAATATTAAAATAATCCCTCAGAGACAAACCGTTTGGTTATAAAAATATAGCCAAAGGCTCTTTAGGTACTTCATTCAATATATATCGTAGAAAATATATATATTTGACAAATAAAAATTCC
>JAKUCV010003835.1:3920-124972 GCA_028386065.3 Turnera subulata
CCTCCCTTCTTCTTTCATTTTTCCTCCACCACCCTTCCCGCGAACCGCCACCACCAACAGCCACTAAAACCACACCCACGCCACTTGCTGCCGCCACCTGCACCACGACGTCACAGGCCACCATCTCTTCTTCTTTTCTTCTTCTCCTCCCCGTGAACCACCATCACCACCTGCAACCCGAGCCAACACAACGCCAGCTCGTCACCACCACCCTCTACTCCCTGCTCTTCTCCTTGCTCGCACGTCAACACTGCAGCCCACCATCACACCGCCTTCTCCCATACTTCATTCCGTCGCGTTGGTGCCGCCGCCGACAACAACCACTCACCGCCGACGTTGGCCTTCCCCCGTGCCTCCGTCCCCGTGTCGCACTCGTCACCTGCCGCCTGCCACGCCCGTCGCCGAGCCAAGTTCCGCCGCGCCACCCACGCAGGTAAGTTGTGAGGAAGATGAACAGTAGCCTGCATGGGTGCACTGTTCATGCGGGTTACTGTTCACGTGTAGGCTATTTTCATTTTATGCATGGGCTGTGCATGGGCTGCTGTTCACGTGGGCTAGACTTTGTTTATGCATGGGCTGGATGGTTTCTTTTGCATGGGTTGGGTGTAGTTTGCATGGGCTAATGGGTTTTGTTGGGTTTAGTTGGGTTGTTATGGTAGTTGGGCTTGGGTTAGATAGATTATGGGTTGTTTTGGACTTGGGCTTCGTTTGGTTGGGCTTGGGGTTTGGTCATGTAGGCTTTAGTTTTGTGGGTTAAGGTTTTAGTTTGGGTTGGGCATGTGGGCTTGGGAGTGGGCTAGTATGGTTTGGATTTTGAGTATCTGGGCTGACACTATTTGGCCCAGATCGGAAATTGATAATAATAATAATAATAATTATAATAACAATAATAATAAATAATTATAATCTGAATATATATATATATTATATTTACTGGGAAAAATAAATATATAGTATATGATTATACTTTGTGAAAATAAATAAAGTAACTAACATGTTATATTATTCCAAGAAACTAAGGTAATTAAAATATGAACTATATCCTTTGCAAAATTACTATATAAGTAATTATTTTAGAAAAGTACGCATATACTATAAATATTTTGGGAATATAAACGTACGTTATATTTTCAGGGAATTATATTATAGTAGTTATATTTTTGGAAGGTATAATTACTTTGAGTGAATAGTTTTGGAAATGTATATATATACCTATATATATATCTTCCTAGAAAAATTATGATAATTATATTTTTGGAGAATGATAAATATCTTCATAAAATATTTAGAGGAGAGTTTAATTAAAGTATGGTACCGAGATTATCTTCGGAAATACATACGGTAACTATTTTCGGTAAATGAAAATAATAAGGGATAAGAACCGGGATGGGTTATTACGCAGTTTGGCATCATAGTATACCAATATGTGCATTTATGTGAGCATGTTGTTTTGTTGTATAGGTTATGATATCGAGCAGTTCCTGTGGAACCGGCTTGGGACCGATTGATGTTTCCAAAGTGGAGTAATCGGCTAAGGTGAGGTTAAGTAAATATTTATTTACATCCCGTGATGTCAAGTTGCTGTTTACTTACTGTGTCCAATGATGCTGGTATGATACTTTGTGGCTGTGTATGGTTTGTTGTGTGATGAATTATGTTGATAATTGTTGCCATCGATGTTGTTGAGAACATTGCTACTGTTGAGTTGTTGACTATATGTGACATTGCTGGTGTAAAGCCTTGTGGCAGTGTATGGAATTATAGTTGCTGTTGATATAATTGATGATATTGGGATTGTGGATATAAGTAAGACTATTGTTGTTGTTGACTGTAGAATTGTGTGAGTTGAGTACCAGAGGTACTATTATGTGATGACAGTTTGGTATTGGATATTATCCAGACGAGCGGAGAGGCTGCGAACCTGCTCGGGATAATGAGATAATGGTTGGATGATAGAAATATAGTAACTAGTCGAGGGGAAAGAAAATAATAAAATGGAAACACTTAGACATCTAGTAAGTCACAGTTAAATGTTGGAACAACCAGATGGTAGTCTTAGATTGTGGTGCTGGGGGAGAGTTAGTGGTTGGTGCCTGCTCCCTGTCTGTACCAAGTTATTGTTATTGTTTGGGCACTGGGGGAGAGTTAGTGGTTGGTCCTGCTCCCTGTCTGTGCCAGTTATTACATGGAGGTACCGGGGAGGGGTCCACGGGCTAGCTAGCTTGACTACCAGGCGACGGCCATCATTTAACTTGTGATAGGGGCCCTGATAATAAAATTGGAATAGCGTGTCTAGAATCACCAGTGTGTATTTAAGGTTCGTGAGAACCTTGGTTTTTTGTTGTGTTGTGACTTGGAATAGTTACGGTGTATGTATATGTATATTCGCTTATGGGTTTACCCGGTGGGCACTTCGGACTCACCCCTCACCTGCGGGCTTTCATCCCGTAGGTTGAGTTATTTGTGGTTCAGGTATATTGCATTCCAGACAGGCTGCGGCGTTTTCCCTTGGACAGGCTCGGATCCATAGTTTGCATGTGTCGCATACAGTGTTAGTGAGTATTTAAGTCTTCCGCTGTGCATTGCTTTCGCTGTTATTGGGCCATTGGGCCGGATTTGTTACTTATGTTGTCTTATTATTTTGGGCCGTTGGGCCAAGTTATTGTTGTATACACTGTATGCCGGGTCTTATTTTGGTTGGGTCATCACAGTTCCGGCTTGTGTTTACTGTGTACGGTAAATACGGGTCGGGGCGTCTCATTATCAAACTCATCCGAAATTCTAGTTTAGTAAAAAAAAAAAAACAAACTCATCCGAAATTATACTAAAAACGAAATTGTAGTAAAAAATTAACATATAATAATCTAGTTGAATCAAAATTCTAGTAACTTAATTATCATAAAAAAATAATAATACATTAAACAACAACCGAAATTGTAGTTCCCCAATTTTACTAAAAAATCAAACCAAAATTCTAGTTTAGAGGAAAAAAAACAAACCAATCTTATCAAACAAAAAGGATAGAATATATATATATATATATATATATATATATATATATATTATAATACCAAACCAATCCGAAATTGTAGTTCCCCAATTTTACTAAAAGCGAAATTGTAGAAAAAAACAATCAGATTAAAAACGAAAATTCTAACCTAATTATCATACAAAAAATAATAATACATTAAACAACAACCGAAATTGTAGTTCCCCAATTTTACTAAAAGAAAAATTGTTGAAAAAAACAATCAGATTGAAAATGAAAATTCTAATCAAACCAAAATTCTAGTTTAGAGGGAAAAAAAAAAACAAACCAATCTTATCAAACAAAAAGGATAGAATATATATCTTAGGACTGTATCATAAAAAAATTATGATTGTGGAGAGTACTAATCTTGCTAAAAAATCTGATCGTGTATAATTAGGTATCTTGCTAAAAAAATCTGATCGTGTATAATTAGATTTTTCCTTAATTCTAATTGGGATAATTATAATGAAAATAAGGGCCAATCAAACAACACCTAAAATCCTCCACATGGCAAAAAACGAAGACCTCAAAGCCTACACATGGAAAAAAAGCAAGACTCTAAAAATCCTATGTGTCAAAACCTGGTGAGGGATTCAGCTATTAATATATATAATAGATTGTTCTCCAAGGAAATTAACACCCTGCTAACCGCTACTCCAATCAATTTTTGTTGAAACACCTCTAGAAATATACATAAATATTGGATCGAGGGGGAGCCTGGCCCCTACCCCTGCTCCGTCCCAATTAGTGCAATATTATGAGAGAAAAATGAAGGTTTCGAGTCCTAATTTCTCCTTGTACAGAAAAAAAAAACAAAAAATATATACAATATTTCTATGTTTGCTCACATCATCTATTTTATACTAATAGAATCATCATATAATAAAGAAAATCACATCTTCTCATATATGCCCAATACCTCTCTCATTTATTTCCGATGTGGGACTTGGGTCATCACAGTGGTTCTCATAAAATCAATGAAAAAGTAAGAACGTGGGTGAAAACATAATCAAATGACAAACAAGTAATTACATCTAGGATATTAATGTAGTATTGGTCCTTGTGGGTTCCGCTTAATTACTGGGTAAAGTACCAAACTATATAGATTAATTAAAAGATTAAAGACATGTTTCATCCCTGTGTTGGGTGTTAAAGTTGGAATTCATCCCTGGGTTGGATTTTGGCTTCTTTTCATCCCTCTGTTCCTCCTACTTGGCCTATTTTGGTCTCTCTCGTCGAAACCCGGTGGAAAATGATGACGTGGAAAGGTTTTCGGCGCCACACCAGCATATATGAAAGCCACATGTTAGGTCGAACCAAGAAATCGAACCAGATCAAGCCGACCGGTTTGCCCACCCGAAAACCTAGTTTGGAGATTCGGCGGGGCACCGGAGTTTGTCCATATTTTTTTTTTCCTAACCAAATTTCACCCAGGCTACCTGTACCAAATTAATATGCCAATATGGTCCTGGAGATTGGTTTTTAGTGTCCAAATTATGTATAATTGGGTCTGATCGATTAATCAGGTTGGTTGGTTATGTTGCTCACCCCTTTGAGCTACTGCTTTATTGCATTCTATAAAGCATATTAGTGGACATAAAACTCATTCGATGAAAAAGTGATGCAACCAGCACAAATCCAACCATGCTAAAGTAAGAGACCGTTACATAGGGAAGTTTGTATGGGAATACATAGGGAGAGGGAAGGGAGGAGAATCGACAGGAAGGGAAGGGATGGGAATGGTGGGGAGGAAAAATTTTTAACTTTAACTTGTTTGGATGTATTCATTAAAAGGAATTGAGGGGAATGATTGGTAATATTTTCAAATTATATAGATATTCTTATTTATAAATTATTTTTTAGAATATAAGAGGTTAATGATGGAATTTTAAGTCGTCATTTAATTTTAAAATTTCTCTCCCATTCCCCTACCAAATCCCTCCATTCCCCTACCAAATCGACGAGGAGACATTTTAAGGGGAATGGACGGGAATGAAGGTTAAAAAATTCCCCTTCCCTTCCATTAACTTCTTTTCCAAACAAGATTAAATTAAAAATTCCCCTCCATTCTCTTCTTTTCCCCTCCATTCATCTATCTAAACAAACTATTAGTATAAGCAAATAGCAGAAGAATGCGGAATGTTAGAAGAGAAAATACAAAGTGCAGACTGAAGAAAAGCTTATAAGAAGAGCAGCATGATGCAACATACAATCCCAAAAAAGTATGACTTTTCTTGATTGCTCATGCCATATAGCATATGAAAGTAGATAATATGAAATGGAATTGGAGGATTTCATGAGATGTTGTAACAGCCTGGGTAATTTTTATATTTTTACCGGTACCATAAAAGTTTTTATACAGTTATTTACCATTAAAATTAATCTTAGGTAATTAATTTATAGTAACTTTTGCATCGGATTCCAAAACCGAGCCTTGTCCCACGTTCGGGATTTTTCTGCGGATTTTACGGACCAAAGTTGGAATTTTTCGGGTCCAAGAATCTTCAAAAAAGCCGGGTTTATCCTCGAGTTATCGGACCAGAAATAAAGCTAAGGGGGTATTATAGTTATTTTCTGGTCCGGACGGGACACGCTTCACATGCTGCACAGTATTGGAGCAGCCGCCGCCTTTTTCCTGTGAAACTTGTGAATTGCTTGTGACCCGTGTGTTGCCAGTGCTTAGCCTGTGCTTTACCAGTGATTTTCTTTCTGCCTGCCTACAAACCCACTGCCGCCATTCCTTTCCTGCAAAACACCTGCAAATAAACCAGTGCATCAACCAAGCCAAGAGAAAAAAAAAAGAAAAAAATAAAACACAACAAACACATCAAATCCAAAACAGTGAGTTTTGGACAACCACCCATACCCCATCTTCTTCTTCCTCCTTCCCGGGAAACACCACCACCACCGGCAGACCCACCTACAACCGCCACCTGAGCCGCCACCAGCCCACCAGCCACCTTCCTGCTCCTTCCTCTCCTCCCCTTGCGCCGCCTTCCTCTTTTCCTTCTCTTTCCTCTCCTTCTCCTCCGCGAGCAGAGCCGCCCGCAACCGTCCCCGCCTCCTCCTCCTTCGCACCCGCCGCCGTCAACCCGGAGTTCTTCCCCGTCTCGCCTTCGCCGTCGCCTCATGCCGCCCGTGTTGTCGTCAGCCTCGCCCGTTCGTCGCACCGCCGCCTGCGTGCCCAAGGTGAGCAGCAGACCCGTGGACAACCCGGATAGGTCTCTGGGTCGGGTCCTAGGCTGCGCGGGCTCTGGGCCGGATGTGGCTTGGACCCGTTGTAGTCTGGGCCTTGACTAGGGCCTGGTATTGTGGTTTGGGGCTGGCTTTGTCATGGGCTGCATAGTCCAGCCCAGTCCGAATTTTTTTTTAAAAGAGAGAAATAAGAAATAAAATCTGGATAAGGGAAAAAAATATATTTCTAGAAAATAATTTTGGGAGATAATATCTTGGAAAATATATGCATATGGCAAGATAGTTATAGCATGGAAATTAATTTGGAAAATATAATGGAAGTATTTTGGAAAATATAAATATATGATATACTATATTATGGAAATATTTTGGAAAGTACATATTATGGAAAATAAATATGGAAAGGGTATTATCAAAGTAAGTATTATACCGGAATAATATTCGGATATAAGTATAGTATGGTATTTTGACACACGGATAATAAATGGTGAATTATGATGATAATGGAGAAATAACCTGAGGCAGTAACCGAGACAAGTCAGTATTTATTTTTTGGTACACAGTATTAGCATGGCATTTGCATATCATCTTACATGTGCATATTATTTGTTTGATATAGGAGTTGATAACGAGCAGATACTGATGCGGTAAAATCTGCAAGCACACAGATCGTAGTAGCACACAAGGTCGTATCCACAGGGACTAGACAAAATAATTAACTAACAGACTCACTCCGTTAGGCTGAAAACAGTAAAAGAAGTAACGATTTTGAGATTGTGATTTGAGACTGTGATAAATAATAATATAAACAGAGGTAAGCTGTAAATAAAATGAAGAGATCAGATGATAGAAAGCCTAGATCAATCGGGGTTCACTACTTTATCCTTTTATGCCCTAATTATCCTCTAGATCCTGCTAACAGGGTGACTCTGTTCCGTGTCTGCGAACGGGGTGACACTACTTTATCCTTTTATGCCCTAATTATCCTCTAGATCCTGCTAACAGGGTGACTCTGTTCCGTGTCCGCGAACGGGGTGACACTGTTCGCTAAAAACCTACAGCTTTCTATTTGTTTTCTTGATGGGTAACAACCTAAGGTGAAATTATCAACTTTTGGAAGTATAATCTCGTCTCAGAGGTCAATCTTACCACTGTCGTGGATCAAACCTATTCCTAAGAGCAATGATGCTTTTTGTTGTTACGAATTCCACAATAATCCTAATGCCTTTCAGCACCTAGATTAGGGTTTGTTTATGATTTTCCAGAATTAAACGTCTCCTGTCGGTGCTTAGTCTAATTCCTAAGACAAGTTTTAAGGTGATCAAGCTCCAAACTCGAATCAAGCACACATAAACAAATCAAGATCACAAGTAAGAAAACTGCTGGAGGGATAATTAAACCATAAAAAGAGTTGAGTAGCTACATCCCTCTTGATCTAGAAAAGAGGATTAGTTCATAGAAAAATATAAAATAAACATGCAGGATTTGTTCATCTTACAAACCGAAATAGAGAACAAAAGAAAATAGACAAGAGAGCTTCTCTTCCTTACTGCTGCTGTCGACTTTCAGCTCCAGAAAATCCCCTTTTTTTTGCTACTGCGATACCCTTTTATTGTAGTAAAACCCTACTTTTAAATTCCTAGATTCTAGCCAAGACAACTAAAAAGTAGGAATTAATATCCTAGGAGTTCTCCTTTCTTTTAAGAGCAACAAAAAGTGTATTAAATTTCCTTAGAAATAGCAGCAAAGTCGGTGCCAACTTATTAATTGGCCAACAAGTAATCCTTCTGTCGCATGGACTATAATGCTCCAGATTCTGGTCCGCGGGTTTCAACAGTGTGACACCGTTGAAAACTCATCGTCAACAAATCTTCACGAATTAGCTCCAAAATCTCCAGAATCCTTTAGAGTACTCCAATTCTTCCAAAATCAAGCCATTTTCCAACAAAAGATACCAGAAAGTGCAAATTAATAAGTGGAAGCAAAACTAGTAGAAAAACAAGCTAAAAACTATAAATACATGCATGATCCTAACTAAATGCTTGGCCAAAGGGGTATTTTGTGCTCCAAAATAGTATACGATATGCACACATATCAGATACCTGAGCAACCAGACTTGGAATCTGTTGGGCATTTCCAAAATTAATAATCGGCTAAGGTAAGGATGGATAACCTTGGATATGTGCCCGTAATACTGTGTGTGTTTTTGTTGTTGATTAAACTGCTGAGATGATCATTGTTGGTTATTTGATTGCTATGGATTATGTTGTTGCTGTTGCTGGATTATGTTGATTGGTCTTGTGGATATTGGGAGTAAATATTGAACTGTTAATTATGAGTAATTGGTGTTATGAGATTTATGATTGGTTGAGTCTGTGGAATAACTTGAGATAATAGAAAGTTGGATAATTGAGGATAGAGTATTGGAATTGCAATTGAATTTGAGATGATGATTTAATTGTCACGTGGAAAGTAGTGGTACGACTAGATGGTTAGAGGCTAGTTCTGTGGTGTCATGGCCAGTTTGGTTTGGTTGTTGGGGATGTTGATCCCGGATGATTTGGATATTGGGATGTTGATACCGGATTGGTTGTTATTGGGATGTTGATCCCGGATTGTGTTTTGGCCTGGCATCCGGAATTAGTTAATAACCAGGTACGACCCTAGCTTGTCTAGTGACAAGGGCCCGGAAGATAAAATTTAGTAATAATAATAAATATTCTTTTGGTCTTGGCACAGTCTTATTTTGGTAGAATCCTTGTGTTGTCTTTGCCTGTATTTACTTCGAAAGTATTATGATTGCCTGCATATCTCTATTTATCCTTGGTCGGTGAGCACTTCGGACTCACCCCTCGCCTGCGGGCTTTCATCCCGTAGGTTAAGCTGTTTCGTAGTTCAGGTACGACGTTCGATGGCTGCTGCTTTCTTCTCCACCTGACCCCGGATCCATACCTCCGCTGCATGTGCATATAAGTCTTCCGCTGCTGTGTAATATATGTTACTGTGATGCTGCTTTCCCTATATTGCTTATGATGCTGTTTATTCTGGGTTATGCTGCTGCTGCTGTTGAGTAATGTGTGTGGATTGAACAATGGTCCCCGAGTGTGGGTGACAGATGTTGTCTTGGAATTTCTGTTGTAATTGGATTTTCTGTGTAGTATTTTACTGCGATGTACTGTCTGTTCTATCAATAAGAATAGTTTTGGCACGTGTTTACTGTATCTGGTAAATACGAGTCGGGGCACTTCATTTTGGTAGCGGAGCAGGCAGTAGGTCTTTAGGGACATAGCTGTGATTGCATGACTGTTTGTTTGTTCATAAGATCTGTCACGACATGATATAACATGCATGCATATACATTCTCATATAGGTAAGACGAATGGATCCGGTTGGAGGGAATCAGCATACTGGAGGTCACCTAGAAGATGATCAGGTATCGGTGGATCAACCGCAGCAAGTTGCGGGAGGTCCGGAACATCCTTCGATTGTTCCTTTGGGAGACCCTACGCAGTTGTTAAACTTGGTAACTCAGATTTTGTGAAGGCAAGATGCCAGAGATGCTCGTATCGATGCTATGGAAGTTCGGGAACAGGAAAACCATGGACCAGTCGAGGATTCAGTGTATATGATGCTGGAGAAGCTTGGGGCAGAGATTTTTATAGGTGTTACTACACCATAGGATGCTGATTAGTGGCTCAGACAGATGAATAGGGTTATGCTGAAACTGACGTGTAGGAATGACAAGTGGGCCAGATATGCCGCTGCTGTGTTTAGAGGAGATACCGTTGATTGGTGGGAGTCTACAACCAGGGACCTGTTGACACCTATCACTATGCCATGGAACCAGTTCATGGAGATGTTCCAAAGGAAGTTTGTTTCTAATGCATACCAGGACCAGTTGAGACGAGAGTTTCTGGGACTGCAACAGGGGGCAGAACAAACGGTCAATGAGCATGAGATCAAGTTCAACCGCCTGTCCATCTACGCCAGTGAGTTGTATCTACTCCGGAGGCCAGATGTAAACGTTTCTGGGATGGTCTTCGATCTAGTATCCAGACAGTCATGGGGTGCAAGGTTTATGAGACCTACCAGGACATGCTATCAGATGCCTTGAGAGCCGAGATTATTTGGCTGGGCAATGAGAGGGAGCAACAGGAGATCCGTAAGAGGTAAGCTGCACAGAGTTTTGGGGGACAGAACAAAAGGTTCCAAACACTAGCGAACCGGTCAGGATATAGATAGAGCCGATTCATGCCAGTAAGTCAGGGACATGGATGGAACAACAACACCTACAACAACAGAGGCAGTTCTTGGACTCAATCTAGAGGGACTTCTTCTTGGAATACTCGCCCGAGACTTCCTCTGTCTTATGTGAGGTGCTATGAGTGTAACGAAGTTGGGCACTACCGATATTCTTGTCCCAAGTTGGGAAGATCTGGAGGTACGGCACCTGCTTAGACAGTGCAAGCTTCAGTTGCCAGTGTTCCTAGTGGTTTTGGAGTTGGCCGAGGCCAGGGACGTGGAGCTGTTCCTGCTAGAACCCAGTTAGCCATGAATCAGAGTGCAATAGTGCCGAGAGCATTTGTGATCACCGCTGAAGAGGATCCAACGAATGCCGATGTTATAACAGGTACTTTTACAGTCTTTGGTAGCATTGCTTATACTTTGATTGATCCTAGTTCTACGCATTCATTAATCGCACAAAGTTTTGCAACACAACATAACTGTACGGAAGAGAGTTTAACTTGTCCGATGAGGGTTAGGTTACTTGCGGGTATAATGTTCAGGTTAACCTATGTGTGCAGAGATGTTTTGCTTACGTACGATAGCGAGGTTTTTCTTGCACATTTGGTAGTGATGAACATGGGAGGTTTCGATATCATCTTGGGGATAAATTGGTTGTCCAGGTACAGTGCTATGGTAAACTGTCGAACCAAGGAAGTGCTGTTGACATCCGATGGTGGGCGACAGATTTTGTTGACAGGTATTGGGAGAGCTGCTGCTACCTGTAGTATCTCTGCTAATCAAGATTTCGGGATGAAGCTGCATGGTCCAGATGCTTTATTGACTCATGTCAAGGCTGAAGAAGTTCAGACACCAGTTTTGGGGGACCTCACAGTTGTGAGGGAATTTCCAGATGTGTTTTTGGAGGATCTACCAGGATTGCCACCTGACAGAGAAGTTGAGTACACTATCGATCTGATGCTGGGAGTGACACCTATCTCGATGGCACCATATCGGATGGCACCGACAGAACTCCAGGAGTTGAAGAAACAGCTAGATGAGCTGCTTGAGAAGGGATTTATCAGGTCTAGTACATCACCTTAGGGATCACTAGTTCTGTTTGTGAAGAAGAAAGATGGCAGTCTGTGAATGTGTGTGGACTACCGACAGCTGAACAAAGTGACAGTGAAGAACAAGTACCTGCTTCCCAGGATTAATGACCTCTTTGATTAGTTACAGGGAGCTACCGTATTTTCCAAGATTGATCTTCGGTCTGGCTACCATCAAGTCAAGATTGCAGAGAAACACATACCGAAGACAGCCTTTCGTACTCGGTATGGTCATTTTGAGTTCACAGTGGTTCCTTTCGGCTTGACCAATGCACCTGCAGTTTTCATGTGCTTGATGCACTTGGTCCTGAACGAGTTCCTGGACAAGTTTGTGGTAGTCTTCATCGACAATATTCTGATATACTCCAAGAGCAAGGAAGAACATGAAGAGCACCTAAGGGTAGTACAACAGAGGCTGCGAGAGAAACAGTTGTATGCCAGGTTCAGCAAGTGCGAGTTTTGGCTTAAAGAGGTTACATTCCTTGGACATGTTGTATCCGGGGATGGGATTAAAGTTGACCCTGCCAAAGTGAAAGTTGTTCTAGAATGGGAGCTACCCAAGACTGTACCCGAAGTCAGAAGTTTTCTTGGCCTTGCAGGATATTACCGGAGATTCATCGAGGGTTTTTCCTTAATAGCCAGTCCTATGACCAAGCTATTAAGGAAAGATCAAGCCTTTGTATGGAGTGAAGCCTGCCAGAAGAGTTTTGACGAACTGAAGAAGAAGTTGACATCAGCACCAGTCTTAACAGTACCTAAGTCAGGAGTGGAGTATGTGTTGTTTTGTGATGCTTCAGGTCTTGGTTTGAGAGCAGTTCTGATGCAAGAAGGCCGAGTGATTGCTTATGCTTCGAACAGCTGAGAACACATGAGAAGAACTACCCGACACATGATCTAGAGATGGCCGCAGTGATCCTTCCTTCGAAGATTTGGCGACATTATCTATTTGGAGAGAGATGCCGGATTTTCACAGATCATAAGTGTCTCAAGTACATCATGACTCAGAAGGAACTTAACCTACGACAAAGATGTTCGGTTGAGTTGCTGAATGATTATGATTGTACTATTGAGTATCACCCTGGAAAAGCTAATGTTGTAGCAGATGCTTTGAGCCAAAGACAACCAGAAGATGCTTCCACGACCTACTCGGTATCCTCTCTTATCTAGTTAAGGAAGATGGGAGTTGATTTGTCAGTTGATGAGACAGGAGCCTTGTTGACCCATATTGAAGTCAAGTCTAACTTGAGAGGCTGGATTATAGAACTACAAGATGGAAATCCCGACTTGATCAAGCTGAAGGAAGCAGTCCGTAGTGGAAAAGAAGACAAGTTTCACATAGCTGAGGATAGTGCATTGATGCTTGGGAAACGTCTATGTGTACCCTGTGTTGGTGACCTGTGCAGTCAGATTCTGGAAGAAGGACATATGACGCCGTATGCTATGCATCCCGGAAGCACCAAGATGTATCAGAATTTGAGGAGACATTTTTGGTGGCCACGTATGAAGAAAGATGTAGCCGAGTATGTTGCTAAGTGTATCACCTGCCAGCAAGTGAAAGCCGAGCATCAGGCTCCAGCAGGAAAATTGAGATCTTTGACAGTGCCAGAGTGGAAGTGGGAGATGATCACTATAGATTTTGTGGTTGGACTACCATTGACTCAGAGACAGCATGATGCCATCTGGTTATTGTTGACCGACTTACAAAATCAGCTCATTTTCTCCCCATCCGACAGACAGACACGCTAGACAAGTTGGCAAGACTGTATGTTGCAGAGATTGTGAGACTACATGGAATTCCTAAGTCCATAGTCTCAGACAGAGATCCGAGGTTCACATCACGGTTTTGGAAGAGTCTGGAAACAGCTTTGGGTACGAAGTTGAGTTTCAGTACCGCATTTCATCCTCAGACAGGCGGACAGTTAGAGAGGACTATTCAGACACTAGAGGACATGTTAAGGGCTTGTGCTCTTAATTTCAGTGGGAGTTGGGATCAGTATTTGCCTTTAGCGGAGTTCGCCTACAACAACAGTTTTCATTCCAGTATTGGCATGCCACCGTTTGAAGCTCTTTACGAAGGAAGTGCCGAAGTCCAGTATGTTGGGATGAAGAAGGTCTCCGTTTGATTGTGGGTCCAGATTTGGTTAAGCAGACAATTAATAAGATTCAGGTAGTTAAGCAGAGTATGAGAGCAGCACAGGACCGACAGAAGAGTTATGCTAACAAACATCGTCGTGAGATGGAGTACCAAGTGGGAGAAAGAGTTTTCCTTCGAGTTGCACCATGGAAAGGAGTTATCAGATTCGGGAAAAGAAGGAAGCTGAGTCTCAGGTACATCGGGCCGTACGAGATCATGGAAAGGGTTGGACCCTTGGCGTACAGATTGTCCTTACCAAAGGAGTTGTCACGGATTCATGACGTGTTCCATGTTTCTATGTTGAGGAGGTACAGAACAGATCCGAGCCATGTGGTTAGTACAGCAGATGTTGAGGTATCTGAGGATCTTACGTATACAGAGTTGCCAGAACAGATTCTTGCCCGAGAGGTCAGACAATTGAGAAATCGAGTCATTCCGATGGTAAAGGTTAAGTGGAGCAAGCACTCTGCGAATGAGTCTACATGGGAAGTTGAGGAGCACATGCGTTCTCAGTATCCGCACCTGTTTTCAGCATCAGAGTGAATTTCGGGGACGAAATTCTTTTAAGGTGGGTAGGCTGTAACAGCCCGGGTAATTTATACGTTTTTACCGGTACCGTAGAAGTTTTTATACAGTTATTTACCATTAAAATTAATCTTGGGTAATTAATTTATGGTAACTTGTGCATCGGATTCCAAAACCGAGCCCTGTCCCACGTTCGGAATCTTTCTGCGGATTTTACAGACCAAAGTTGGAATTTTTTGGGTCCAGGAATCTTCAGAAAAGCTGGGTTTATCCTCGAGTTATCGGACCAGAAATAAAGCAAGGGGGTATTATAGTTATTTTCTAGTCCGGACGGGACACGCTTCACATGCTGCACAGTATTGGAGCAGCCGCTGCCATTTTCCTATGAAACTTGTGAATTGCTTGTGACCCTTGTGTTGCCAGTGCTTAGCCCGTGCTTTACCAGTGATTTTCTTTCTACCTGCCTACAAACCCACTGCCGCCATTCCTTTCCTGCAAAACACCTACAAATAAACCAGTGCATCAACCAAGCCAAGAGAAAAAAAAGAAAATAAAACACAACAAACACATCAAATCCAAAATGGTGAGTTTTGGACAACCACCCACACCCCATCTTCTTCTTCCTCCTTCCCGTGAAACACCACCACCACCGGCAGACCCACCTGCAACCGCCACCCGAGCCGCCACCAGTCACCATCCTTCTCCTTCCTCTCCTCCCCTTGCGCCGCCTTCCTCTTTTCCTTCTCTTTTCTCTCCTTCTCCTCCTCGAGCAAAGCCGGCCGCAACCGTCCCCGCCTCCTCCTCCTTCGCACCCGCCGCCGTCGACCCGGTGTTCTTCCCCTTCTCGCCTTCGCCGTTGCCTCGTGCCGCCCGTGCTGTCGTCAGCCTCGCCCGTTCGTCGTGCCGCCGCCTGCGTGCCCAAGGTGAGCAGCAGACCCATGGACGACCCAGATAGGTCTTTGGGTCGGGTCCTAGGCTGCGCGGGCTCTGGGCCGGATGTGGCTTGGACCTATTGTGGTCTGGGCCTTGACTAGGGCCTGGTCTTGTGGTCTGGGCCTTGACTAGGGCCTGGTCTTGTGGTCTGGGCCTTGACGAGGGCCTGGTCTTGTGGTTTGGGGCTGGGTTTGTCATGGGCTGCATAGTCCAGCCCAATCAGAATTTTTTTTTTTTTTAAAAGAGAGAAATAAGAAATAAAATCTGGAAAAAAAAATATATATTTTAGAAAAATAATTTTGGGAGATAATATCTTGGAAAATATATGCATATGGCAAGATAGTTATAGCATGGAAATTAATTTGGAAAATATAATGGAAGTATTTTGGAAAATATAAATATATGATATACTATATTATGGAAATATTTTGGGAAGTACATACTGTGGAAAATAAATATGAAAAGGGTATTATCAAAGTAAGTATTATACCAGAATAATATCCGAATATAAGTATAGTATGGTATTTTGACATACGGATAATAAATGGTGAATTATGATGATAATGGAGAAATAACCCGAGGCAGTAACCGAGACGAGTCAGTATTTATTTTTCGGTACACAGTATTAGCATGGCGTTTGCATATCATCTTATATGTGCATATTATTTGTTTGATATAGGAGTTGATAATGAGCAGATACCTGAGGAACCGGACTTGGAGTCTGTTGGGCATTTCCAAAATTAATAATCGGCTAAGGTGAGGATGGATAACCTTGGATATGTTCCCGTAATACTGTGTGTGTTTTTCTTGTTGATTGAACTGCCGAGATGATCATTGTTGGTTATTTGATTGCTATGGATTTTGTTGTTGTTGTTGCTGGATTGTGTTGATTGGTCTTGTGGATATTGGGAGTAAATGTTAAACTGTTAATTGTGAATAATTGGTGTTGTGAGATTTATGATTGGTTGAGTCTGTCGAATAACTTGAGATAATAGAAAGTTGGATAATTGAGGATAGAGTATTGGAATTGGAATTGAATTTGAGATGATGATTTAATTGTCACGTAGAAAGTAGTGGTACTACTAGATGGTTAGAGGCTTGTTCTGTGGTGTCATGGCCGGTTTGGTTTGGTTGTTGGGGATGTTGATCCCGGATGATTTGGATGTTGGGATGTTGATCCCGGATTGGTTGTTATTGGGATGTTGATCCCGTATTGTGTTTTGGCCTGGCATCCGGAATTAGTTAATAACCAGGTACGACCCTAGCTTGTCCAGTGACAGGGGCCCAGAAGATAAAATTTAGTAATAATAATAAATATTCTTTTGGTCTTGGCACAGTCTTATTTTGGTAGAATCCTTGTGTTGTCTTTGCCTGTATTTACTTCGAAAGTATTATGGTTGCTTGTATATCTCTGTTTATCTTTGGTCGGTGAGCACTTCGGACTCACCCCTCGCCTGCGGGCTTTCACCCCGTAGGTTAAGCTGTTTCATAGTTCAGGTACGACGTTCGATGGCTGCTGCTTTCTTCTCCACCTGACCCCGGATCCATACCTCCGCTGCATGTGCATATGAGTCTTCCGCTGCTGTGTAATATATGTTGCTGTGATGTTGCTTTCCCTATATTACTTATGATGCTGTTTATTCTAGGTTATGCTGCTGCTGTTGTGTAATGTGTGTGGATTGAATAATGGTCCCCGAGTGTGGGTGACAGATGTTGTCTTGGAATTTCTGTTGTAATTGGATTTTCTGTGTAGTATTTTACTACGATGTACTGTCTGTTCTATCAATAAGAATAGTTTCGACACGTGTTTACAGTATCTGGTAAATACGGGTCAGGGCGCTTCAGATGTCAAGAAGGAATTCTATTAATTAGCGGTCTAAATTGAGAAAGGTGACTTACAGTACCAACTTCGATTTCTATCAAACACCATCATTAGAAAATTGAAGGTATTCACTTTACTGTGATATGGCTCTGATTTCCCTGAAGGACTCCATTTCCTCTTATATGCTGAAGCGCCCCGACCCGTATTTACCGTACACAGTAAACATGTTCCAGAACTGTTCTTACTACAGTAGCAGACAGTACTTACAAAATAAAATACAGCAAGCAAATCTAGATACAACATCTGTCATCCGATCCCAGGGACCATTATTCAAGCCACAACAGCAGTAGCAGAAAACATATGATACAGCAACTCATAAAATACAGCAACATATTATAATCAGCAGCGAAAGACTTAGAATGAGATGCAGCGAAGGTATGGATCCGGGGACCGGTGGAGTAGAAATAGCTGCTGGCTGAACCACGTACCTGTACTACGAGCAACTCATCCTCGGGATGAAACCCCGCAGGCGAGGGGTGAGTCCGAAGTGCTCATCGACGAAGGATAAACAGTAATATGCAGGCAAACACAATACTTTCGAAGTAAAATTCCAGCAAAAGACATAACAGAGAAACAACCAGAATATAACTGAGCCAAGACCAAAAGAAAATTTATTATTACCAATTTTATCTTTCGGGGCCCTATCACTGGACAAGCTAGGGTCGTACCTGGTTATTAACATGACCTGGGTGCTAGATCAATCCAAGAGAACCCAGGGATCGACATCCCAAAAATATAGATCCCAGGGATAAACATCTCAAAAATATAATCACGGGATAGACATCCCAAGCATAGACATGCTTATCATAAGTAACCCAGATCATAGCCACCACAAAACAGTCTCTAACCATCTAGTCGTACCACTACTTTCCTAGTGACAAATAAGTCGTCAACACAACTTCCAATTATCCAATTATCTCATCATATCGGTATATCCACAATCAACAAACCAACAACAACAGCAATAATACCACAATCAAACTCAATTGGCTCAGCAGTTCAATCAGGCAAAATAATCACAGAAAAACAAACACAGTATCATGTGCAACATATCAAAGGTTATCCATCCTCACCTTAGCCGATTTCCCTACTCTTGGAAGTCCTCAAATTGTCCCGGCTCCGGTTCCTCGGGATACTCTTCGTTATCAGCTCCTATATAACAAATAATAGCACATACTCACATAAGATGCACAAAAATGCAAATGGTGCTATACCGTAAAAATAAAACCTAAACTAGTTCGTTTACGTCCCGGTGAAACCTCGTTATCATCATGATTCACTATTTATTATTCCTGTGTCAAATACTATACTATACTTGTACCCAGTTATTTTTCCAGTATACACTTTGATAATACCCTTTCCAAAATATTTGATAAAAATAATTATTACTACCATTTATTTTCCTTTCCAAAAATATAATTACTATAACATAATTCCCTGAAAATATAACGTATGCTTATACTCCCAAAATACTTTATGGTACATGTATCCTTTCCTAAAGTAATTACTATATAGTAATTTTACAAAGGATATAATAACTCTTATTTTAATTTCCTTAGTTTTCTTGAAGATAATATAACTTGATAATTACCTTATTTCTTTTCACAAAATACTTTGTATTTAAGTTTCCCAAAAATTACATATTCCATATACTCTTCCCAAATATTTTCACAAAGTAGTTATTATACACCATCTATATATACTTTCCCTAAAATTATATTTCCAGAATATTATTTTCCCTAAATTATTCCTCAAAATGTTATTTCCACAAATTACTTTTATTTTCCTAGAATTATTATCTTTCCCAGATTTTATTTTATTATTATTACTATTATTATTTTTATTTAAACTGGACTGGGCCTGATTAGTACTGTCCAGCCCACTACATAGAGCCCTGGCAGGCCCATGCAGCGAGCCCAATACACAGCAGCCCAGCAGACCCAAACCAAGCCCAAAACATCAAGCCCAACATGCTAGAACCCTTATCCATCAACTCAAACACACACATCTCAGCCCAGGTACCTAGACCCAGGCGCGGGTCAACCCGGCCCGTGACCCATATCCGGGTTATCTCTTCCCAAGCTCACCTCGGGAGATGCAGCGGCGGCGGCGAACGGGCGAGGACGCGCGGCGTGACGGAGACAAGCGGGGAAGCAGCTGTCCAGGTCGAAAGGCGAGGTGACGGGCGGCGTCGCGAAGGAGGAGGAGCGACGCTCGTCGTGGCTTTGGTGGGTCGCCTCGCTGGTCGTGTCGGCGACGGCGACGAAAGCTGCAGGGGGAGTCGCCGGAGAGGAGAAAGGAGAGGAAGGCGCGAGGTGGCATGTAACAGCCCGGGTAAAAATTTATATTTTTACCGGACTGTAAAATTCTTTGTACAGTAATTTACCATGTTAAATAATCTTGGAAATTGTTTTAAGGTAAATTACACGTCGGAATCCCAAAACTGAGCTTTGTTCCGCACTCGGGATTTTTCTTACGGATTTTTATGGATCAGATTGAGTTTTTACCGAGTCCGGACGGTACACGGACAGTACACGGTACAACCACACAGTATCGTATCGTATGCTATGCATGCCATGCATGTCATGCTTGACATGCACAACATTCTCCTGCTCATGCGTGAACTTCTGCTCCAGCTCGTGAACCTGCTCGTGAGATTTTTCCTGTGAGCTCGTGAAGAAATGCCTGTGTGTGCATGTCGTGATCTGCGTCCATCTCACCTATAAATTTGTTGCATAGAGAACGACTCTTGCACCATCACACCATCACCTCCTCTCTTCTCATTCTCTTCCTTACATTCCCGCCTTCAAACACACCGAGCCACCCGAGCCGCGTGATACACCACCAAGACCATCACATACACCTCTCACCGAGCCGCGACCAACACCACCATCCGCTCCTCCTCTGCTCTTCCACGAGCAACCACCACAACACCGCCACCACCTCTTCTTTCCCTTCTTCTTTTCTTCTTCTCCTCCCCGTGAACCACCATCACCACCTGCAACCCGAGCCAACACAACGCCAGCTCGTCACCACCACCCTCTACTCCCTGCTCTCCTCCTTGCTCGCACGTCAACACTGCAGCCCACCATCACACCGCCTTCTCCCATACCTCGTTCCGTTGCGTTGGTGCCGCCGCCGACAACAATCACTCACCGCCGACGTTGGCCTTCCCCCGTGCCTCCGTCCCCGTGTCACACTCGTCACCTGCCGCCTGCCACGCCCGTCGCCGAGCCAAGTTCCGCCGCGCCACCCACGCAGGTAAGTTGTGAGGAAGATGAACAGTAGCCTACATGGGCGCACTGTTCATGCGGGTTACTGTTCACGTGTGGGCTATTTTCATTTTATGCATGGGCTTATGGTTTACATGTGGATTGGGCTTTGGGCTTATGGGTTATGGGTTGGATTTTGTGATGGGTTTGTAGCTTGGGCCTGCACATGGGCCTGAGCCTGAGCCCTGATTGGGCCCGGGTTTGGCACTGTGCAAGGCCCAGTCCAGCTCTATTCACAGGCCCGACCCGTATATTAAAAAAAAAAATAATAATAATAAAATAAATAATAATAATAAATAAAAATAAAATAAATAATAAAATAAATAAATAAATAAATCTGGAAAATATATAAATATATATTTTTTTACTCTTTCTGAAAATGATATATAAAAGTATTTATAAAAGTAGTTTTTTTTTTTGGAAATATAAATATTTACTAAGGAAATACTTTCGAAGTAAAGGTATGGGAAATAACTAATTGGAAATATTTGAAAAAAGGAAATAATTTGAGAAAAAGGATTTAACTTGGTAAAAATAATTTTGGAAAAAAATATAATTATACCCTACGGATTTTACTTTTGAAAAATAAGAATAATTGTGAAAATAATTTCTGGAAGGATTTTACCAAAATATAAATATCAGAATAATACCGGGAAAAGTATTTTGACACCTAGATATAAATGATGAACGTTGATGATAATAAGGTATAACCGGGACGAATAACGTAATAGAATTTGTATTACAGTACATCATAACATGAGCATTATTTGTGCATTTATGCGAATATGTGTTACTTGTATAGGAGCTGATAACGTATACGAGCATGTAGACCCGGAGCCAATCGACGAATTTCCTGTGGAATATATCGGCCAAGGTGAGGATAAGTAATTATTTATATATTGCCGTAGTACCAAGTTGTTGTCGTGTTATATGCTTGGATAATTCTTTGTTGCTGTGAATAATTATTGTGAGATGATTTTGATTGGAATTTGTTGCCGTTAAAGTTGAGTTGATGCTACTGTTGTTGTTAATGTTAATGTTAAAAATGCTGGAACTAGTTGAATTTTACTGTTGCTGTTGTTGACTGTGAATTGTGGGAATATAGTATTGAGGGTACCAAGCCATGTGGTTTATATTATCCAGACGAGCGGAGAGGCTGTGAGCCTGCTCGGGATAATGAGGAAGTGGAGGATAATAGGAATTGAGTAACTAGGAATAATAAAACTGGTCTCACTTAGACATCTAGTAGTCACAGTTAGGTGTTGGTTTAGCCAGATGGTAGTCTTATTCTTTTGGTGCTGGGGGAGAGTGTGCTTGGGGTCTGCTCCCTGTCTGTACCAGTTATTATATTTTAGGCGCTGGGGGAGAGTTAGTGGTTGGTCCTGCTCCCTGTCTGTGCCAGTTTTACGTGGAGGTACCAGGGCGGGGTCCACGGGCTAGCTAGCTTGACTACCAGGTGACGGCCTTCATTTAATTAGTGATAGGGGCCCTGATAATAAAACTGGTGTAGTGTATCTAGAATCACAGAGTGAGTCATTTAGAGTTCGTATGAACCTTAGGTAACTGCTGTTGATGTGACTTGGATTATCTATGGTTGATGTATATGTATACTTGCTTATGGATTTTACCCGGTGAGCACTTCGGACTCACCCCTCGCCTACGCGACCTGGTCGCGTAGATTGATTGTGCGTAGCTCAGGTACGTTCGAGGCAAGCTGTGGCGCACCCTCTGCCAGGCCCGGATCCATCCTGCGTTGCATTATGACCATATCATTATCTATTGTTGTGTTGTACTAAGACTTCCGCTGCTTGCTGTTTATAACTCTATGGATTGATGCTTGTAGTAATAATGTTCCCGTACCGGGACAAGTACGATTGATGTATTATGTACTTTTAATCTGCTGGATGTGATATTTACCGCTGTGGTTATTGTAATAGTATGTGGTCCCACGTGTTTACTGTGAATAACGGTAAATACGGATCGAGGCGTCTCATGACAGATCTGCAGGTGGAGATCGTCTGGTGGCGGCGTCGTCGGTGCTGGTGGCTGCCTTGGTCGTTGCGGTGGGGAGGAAGGCAAGGCGGCTGGGTGACGATGACGGTTGCCGTGTGGGGTGATGTCCGGGCGTGTGGTGTCGTGAGGAAGTAGATGATGGTGACGGTGGATGGTGGTTGGGTGTGGCGGTTGGTGGCGCGTGTGAAGAGGAAGAGGAGATGGTGGTGGTCGGCCGGTGAAGGTGAGGCGGCAGCAGGTGGTTGTGTCGGGTGGTTGGCGTCGTGTTTTGTTTTTTTTGGTTTCTTTTCTTTTCTGGTTTTAGTTGCAAGAAAGAAGGCAGAAGCTAGGCAGAGGGAAAAATGAAGAAGAGAAGTATGGTGATATGCAGGAGATGGCGTGAAAAGAAAAAGGCAGGGAAGAGCAGGTTAAGGTGTATCACGAGCATTACAGGTGGAGACAGGAGTTCACATGCGCACAGGAAACAATTCACGAGCTGCACAGGTAAAGCATCTTAACTGTGCAGTTATACTGTGCACTGTCTGGACCAGAGAATAACTACAATGCCCCCTTGACTTAATTTCTGGCCCGATAATTCGAGGTTAAACCTGACTTTTCTTAAGATTACTGGACCCGAAAAATACCAACTCTGGTCCGAAAAATCCGCAGAAAAATCGGGAACATGAGGTAAGGGTCGGTTTCAGAATCCAATGCATAATTTATCCTGAAATAATTACCCAAGATTAATTTCATAAGGTAAATTACTGTACAAAGCTTTTTTTACAATCCTGGTAAAAACATAAATTTTACCCGGGCCGTTACATATGCAGGTAGGTTTGGTGAAATTAGAGACACCGGTAGATTGAGGAATAATTACAATGAGAAAGAAAAAGGGGATATGAATAGTACCCGAGATGAAGAGTGTTTACAGAAGAGGAGAACATGTAGCCTACGCTCTCAATCGAAGGAAATTTATGGAGAGAAAAAATATTAAAAATTGCAAAGCTAAAGAGGGAGAAAGAAACCTCCATAGATCTAGCTTTTATTATCATTATTATCTCATATAGGATTTTATGGTCATCATGAATCGGGTAGGGGACATAAGAAATAAAAGTTAACAAAATTTACCTCCTATGCAATCATGCAGCTGAAAAAAAAAAGAAGACGATGAAGAAAATAGAGGAGAAAAAATATCTCTTAACACCTGCTTAGTCTATTTAAAACTTATGAGTGTGTTTATCAGTTTTAATATATTTGGTATAAAAAAAACTATGATTGCTATTCCGTATTCCACACGGGTCACATGACGAATATTAGACATAGTTTTTGTTATAGTTTATATTTTCTTGTGTTGTTCAATAGCGAAGTTAGACATAATTTTTAAAACCAACCACAAAGAATTTATCTATTTTAATATATAACAAAACCTTTAAATTTTCTTTTGCAATCTGGTTTGTCGTATGTCTTTTTTTATGCATCTATCTCGTATATAGATTTTAAATTTCTTTACAGACATGTTTTGTATCTATTTTTTTGTATAAAACTTATACTAATCAATTTCTTTGGTGTTATGAGATATGAGATAACTTGTTAATAATGATATGCTGCTACCATTTTTTCTTAGAAAGCAATAAGGCTTGATGTTGTGAACAAAGAAAGAGAAGTTGAGCGAGAGCGAGCCTCTCATGTCCCGAAAAGAAGCATCATAGTTCACAAGTCAAGCCCATTCTCATGAAAGGAGCGAAACAAACAACTTAGTTCAAGTGCGAATACCGTGCAAGCATATTCTGTCTATGGTCGCTGGATTGTAAGTGAGACCGTTTGTGACTCCTCCAGTTGCATCTGGGAATATGTTTGGAATGATGGTTCTTTGAGTAGCGGTTAATTCATCTATCCCGGGAATCATCGAATCGGTTTTATCCATTCGAATCAAGCTAGTTCATGCATTTCGGAAGAATTATCACAAGTTGTGGGCCATCGTATTGAAGCCACGGTCACGGGGGCGATATCCCCACCCCAATCCCGTGCGAGGCGTGAGCTGAGCGGTGCTCACATAGGCAGAGGCAACTAGCTTCTGTGAAGAGGCCCTGGGGTGCCCTATGGCACGGTGTGGGTGCACACAGTACCTGGTCGGTCGCGCTTAGGCGGGGGCGTGACAATAATCTTTATACCACGAAATTCTAATAGTTTTAAAACTCCAAGAGACATAGTGTTAATATTATGGATTTCTAAAGTTCTCTAATTAATTTAGAAACGAAATTTTAAAAATTTTCATAAAATATTTACTAAATAATAAAGAAAATATTATCATATTAAATTATATTATATCAATTAAGAAATTGACATGTGTTCAAATTGCCACATGATACAGTATTTTCTGTCTTTGTAAAGAGATGGGTCTTTGATATTTAATATATATATATATATATATATCAAAATTGCATCGATTTATAATTATTTTTCACATCATCTTGATTGTTGTTTCTCTAGCTTTTTTATATTCTAGTGCAAAACTCAGTTTTTCTATATTTATTGCTTTTCGCAGAATAAAGTTTTTATTTCCTTAAAAACAAAACGGTTAAATAGTGTTTTCTATCCTTATTCTTTGTCGATTCGCAATTGGTGTCCCTTTTCGTTTATTTTCACTTATATTGTCCTCCAAATCCCATTTTACCGAGACATGTAGCCCCTTTTCCATGCTATAGTCGATACTTGCTGACGTGTTAGGTGGGGCCCACTTTTTACCTATTTTTAATATATATTTTAATTTTTTTCTCTTTTTTTTAAATTTTTTTCTTTTTAAACAAAAATTCTAATACATCCCTTCTTTTTTTCCAAACTTTTTTTTTTTGTTATTTAACTCATCGCCACCTTCACTGCTCCCTTACCGTCAGACTCGACAACCACGATAGGACATCTGAATCAATCATCATCCCCAAACCCTTAATCATAATCCATTCTGCCTCGCTTGAATCAAAGTGAGAGAGTGCAAGGGACCAAGAAGAGAGTAAAGCCAAGATCCTCGCAACCTTATTGGTGTAAATAGTTTGTATAATCACTAAATAATTTAGGTTACAGGAATAAGTATATATATACAACTATATCATAGAGAATGACATAAATAGCCTTAATGTCCCTTATACGCCCCCGCAACCGATGCAGGAAGAGGCTGAATGCAAAGGTTGGAACAAAACTGTCGAAACTTTGTTGCAAAGAGATGCTTAGTAAGGATGTCAGCAACTTGTTGATCAGTGGGAACATAGCTGACTTGAACGGAGCCAGACTGAACATGATTACGCACAAAGTGGAGATCAATCTCAAGATGTTTAGTACGGGCATGTTGAACATGATTAAGAGCGATGTAGGTAGCACTAATATTATCACAGTGAATGATAGGAGCAATGGAGAGAGAAAACTGAATTTCTTGGAGAAGAGAACGTAACCAGAGGATGTCTGCTACAGCAGCAGCAAGAGCGCGATATTCAGCTTCAGCACTAGAACGCAATACAGTAGTCTGCTTCTTTGACGACCAAGAGATAGGATGGTCTCCCAAAAAACAACAATAACCAGTGACTGAACGTCTAGAATCCAAACAACCAGCCCAATCAGCATCACAATAGGCAGAGAGAGCAAGATGCTGCTATGGACGATATAGATGACCATAGTCAATTGTACCAAGCAGATAACGCAAAATGTGTTTGACAGCCTGAAAATAAGGAAGACGCGGAGCATGCATAAATTGAGAAACAATACCCACAGCATGAGATACATCAGGGCGAGTGAAAGATATATATTGTAGGCCGCCTACAAGGCTGCGGTATAAAGTAACATCATGAAAAATTTCACCGTCTTCAAGAGTGAGCTTAACCTTGGGAGTAGAGGGAGTGGACGCAGCCTTGGCGTTGGTAAGCTGTGCACGAGAAAGAAGGTCAGTTATGTACTTTTTCTGAGAAAGAAATAGACCTGCAGAAGTTCTGTGTGCCTCTATGCCAAGAAAGTAATGAATATCCCCCAAATCAGACATAGCAAACTCAGAACATAGTTGATCAATCACTTGGCAGAGCATAGAAACAGAGTTACCAGAGAATAAAATATCATCAATATAAAGGAGCAAAATTAGATGCACTCCACTAGTGGAATAGATGAACATAGAATTGTCAGCCTTGCTAGAGACAAAACCAATAGTGCGAAGGAAGGTGGCAAAACGATGATACCAAGCCCGTGGAGCCTATTTCAAGCCGTAAAGAGCCCGCTTTAAACGACATACATGTGAGGGAAACTCTGGATGAACAAAACCTGGAGGTTGCTTCATAAAAACTGTCTCAGATAATTCACCATGGAGAAAGGCATTTTTAACATCCAATTGTCGAATCGGCCAGGAAAATGAGGTGGCAATGCTAAGTATGTGACAAACCATTGCAGGCTTAACAACAGGGCTAAACGTTTCTAAGTAATCCACACCCGGCTGTTGTTTAAATCCTTGAGCCACTAATCGGGCTTTATAGCGAGCCAGCGGACCATCAACATATTGTTTGATCCGATATACCCACCTACAGCCAATCAGATTATATTTAGGATCACAAGACACAAGATCCCAAGTATCATTATGTATAAGAGCATTGTACTCATCAACCATGGCTTGACACCATTGTGGAGATTCGGAAGCATCAGTGTAGCTAGTTGGTTCAGTGAGGGTGGTGGTTTGAGCAAGTAAGTTAAGACGGATAACGGGTTTAACAATGCCATGCTTGGCACGGGTGCGCATAGGGTGATCGGAACCAGGACGAGTTGATGGAAGTGGAGGTGGGGAAGGACTATACTGTGAAGAGGATGAGGCAGGTGAAAGATTCAATGACGAAGATGCAGCGGATGGGGAAGACACTAGTGGAAGAGACAGAGAAGGATCAACAAAAGAAGAAGGTGATGACTCAGGAAGAGGAAGCGATGGAAGAGAAGTAACAGCGTCAGTAAAAGGGCCTATTGAAGATGGAGAAGGAGATGGAGTAGGAGAGGCAGAAGTGAGATCTCGGTAGGGAAATTTAGGGTCCGTTTGGGAGCTATTTTGTATTTTTAGCTCTTAAGAACTGTTTTGAAGATAAGAACTGAGAAGTGTTTTGAGAGTGTTTGAAACACTGAAAACTCGTTTGGATGTTTTAATACTAAAAACAGTTCTCAAAATTTGACTAATTTAATTAAATTATGAGAGCTCAACAAACAAAATCATATGATATAATTTTAATTAAAATAAATTTATTCAATATATATATTAATAAATTAGGTTGAATATTCAAAATACTTTTAGTAATAGGTCCGGCGTTGTTGGCTCACTGGAGGTGGGCTGCTGCGAATTCTTCTGTGGGTGCGACGCCGTGCAACAGTGCGGGTTTCTCAAATCAACGGGAGGGGAAGGGAGCTACCAAGGTGGATCCGAGGATGGAGCCGACTCCTTCCTCACCGTAACTGGTGGCGTCGGACGGCAGCTTGTAGAGGGAGGAGCGAGGGGCGGCACAAGGGTGCAAGTGAAGGATCAGCCCGTTGCTTTCCTCCGGTCGGGTCTAGTGGGGGCGAGTGGGCTGAGGACGACGGTTGGCGGAAATAGCAAAGAGGAGGAGAGAAAAAGAAAAAAAAAAGAAAAGAAAGTGTATTTATTTTAATGTTTCGTTATTTACGAAAATGCCATTAAAAATAACAAAAATGCCACCGCGTTTGAACAGGAAATCCTCAAAACTTCTTTTTTCAGTTTTCACTTTTTGGTTTTCAAGGGACTCTTTTCTCGGAACACTTTCTTGGAATCACGTGGTTTTTAGCCTACCAAACAAGCTTTTGCTTTTTAAAAAACTACCAAAACTAAAAACCTGTTTTGAGAACTGGTTCCCAAACAGGCTCTTATCCTCATGAAAAGTAACATGATGAGATATATAGACTTTATTTGTGATAGGATCTAGACACCGATAGCCTTTATGTGAGGAAGAAAAACCAATAAAGACACAAGGAATAGAACGGGAGAAAGTTTGGAGGATGTAGTAGCAGAAATATTAGGATAGCATAGACATCCAAAGGTACGAATGTGTGTGTAAGTAGATATGGGATTTGGTCATTTAAATGATTAATAGGAAGAAGATTCACAATGTATAATATAAACAATAATGCTTCGAGCCAGAAAGAACGTGGCAAATGAGCGTGAATTAAAAGAGAACGAGTGAGGTCCAAAAGATGCCTATGTTTATGTTCAGAAATTCCATTTTGTTGTGGAGTATGAGGACAAGACATGCGGTGAACGATACCATGCTCTGTTAAAAATTGTCGAAAACGTGAGCTAGTGTATTTGCCCCCGCCATCAGATTGAAAAGCTTGTATTTGAGTGCCAAATTGATTTTTAATAAACGCAACCAAAGCAGTGAAATGAGAATAAACCTCAGACTTAGAGCGCATTGGATATAACCAAGTGTATCGAGTAAAATCATCAATAAATAAAATATAATAATGAAAACCTTGATGAGATGGATGAGGGGACTGCCAAACATCACTGTGTATTAATTGAAAAGTATGAGTAGTTCTACTAAGAGAAATTGGAAAAGACAAGCGATGATGTTTGCCTTGTTCACAGGCATTACAAAAGGAAGAACTAGAAGAAACACTAGTGGAGGGAAGTAGACCACGAATAAAGAGAGGGGAAAGCACGGAGGAACTCGAATGAGCAAGACGTTGATGCCAAAGTTGAGGAGTGACTCTAGTAGCGTGAAGAGAAACACGAGGTGGAGAAGGACCAACAATGACAGAAGATGACGGAAACGGATAAAGGGGGCCATTGCTAACGGAGTAAAAAAGGGGTTTCTGAGTCTGTTGATCCTTCAAACAAAAACCAGAGGAAGAAAATTCAATTAGACAATTATTATCAAGACAGAATTGACGAACCGAAAGAAGATTTTTACACAAATTCTGAACATAAAGAATAGACGATAAACGAAAAATATGAGTAGAGGTAGTAAGATAGGAAGAGCTAATAGCAACAATGGGTAAAAGAGAACCATCTCCAATGCAAATCTTGTCACAACCATGATAAGGAGTAGAGGTAAGAAAAGCACCTTGATTATAGGTCATATGGGCAGTAGCACCCGTATCAGGATAACAAGCCTCATCAACATTATTAGTGGCAACTATAGAGTGATGAGCACCAGAGAAAGATAACATAGAGATACTTGGGCAAGTGCGAGCTGTGAGACCTAGGCCACCATAATATTGACATGTAGCAGAAGGAGGAGGAGCAGGAGAAGGGCCCAAGATACCAGAACCAGTGGTTGACGATAAAGGAACCGGCGGTGGACGAACAGGTATATTCCAAGAAGGAGAAACACCACGGCCACTATGGCCACCAGAAAAACCAGAGGAGCCTGACCCATTAGGAGAAAACACCTGGCCACGGCCAAAAGAAGAATTAAAATAAGGGCATCCAGAAGGAGGAGACCACCCCCGGACACGGCCACGATATCCACCACGGCCACGGTAACCACCACGGTGAACAGTAGCTGCGAGGGCAATGTCAGAGGAAGGAACAGAAGACTTTCGACGAGCAATTCGGCTCTCAAAACTTAACAAATCAGAACGTATTTCTTCAAAGGAGGCAAGAGGACGTTGAGCCAAGAGAGGATTAACAACAGAATCATAATCTTCAGGTAAACCATTGAGAACTTGAAGAACAAAATCAGAATCACTAGGCTCATGCCCAATAGCGCGAAGAGAATCACAAAGAGATTTTGCTTCAGTCAAATATTCATGAAGAGGTTAAGTTGTCTTCTTTAAATTCTGATAGGCACTCTTCAACTGAATTAAATCGGCTGAAGTAGTAGCAAGAAATAGACGTTCAATTGCAGACCAGATTTGAAAAGCGGTAGTATTACCTTTGGAGTCATAAACTTGACGCAGAACATCAATAGAGACAGTGGAATAAATCCACGTTAGCACCATGTTATCTTGTTGCCACCAGTGTGCAAACAAAGGATTGGGATTGCCATCGGAAAGAGTGGTGGATGGTGGAGAAGCAACGCCAGTAACATGATGTTCAACAACATAAGCACCAAGAAAAATTGACCTCCAAAGAAAATAATTGGTGAGATCAAGTTTCACAGAAACAACTCGTTGAATATCAGGTATGGAAGAGGAAGAAGATATGGAGGATAAAGGAATAAGAGAAGAGGATGATGAAGGAGAAGAGAGGGATGATTCGGTAGACATAATTGAGGATTTAGCAAAGAATTAAAGAAAAGCAGAGACAATTAGGTTTAGAAACCTTCTACCATGTAAACAGTTTGTATAATCACTAAATAATTTAGGTTACAGGAATAACTATATATATACAACTATATCACAGAGAATGACATAAATAGCCTTAATGTCCCTTATAATTGGAACTTGAGGTCGCGCGTGAGACTCGAACCGGAGTTCGAGAACCCACCGCCACTGTGAATGGGTGAGTCGCCGCCACCGTGAACTGGTGGCTCGGATTTGGCGATTTGGGTGGAGTTCGGACAGATCCAGGTTTTTCCAGTGGGATTCGGTGAACACTCTCCTTGTTGTTGTGTTCGCATGTGCGGCCATGAGTCATGGCGGCGCTCTTTGGGTTCCCCTCCACCGACTCCAACAAAAGCCAAGCTTAATCTCCTCACCGTGGGTAAGTCACTTCGGCCCGTCTCCTTTCCTCTCCTCCCTCTCGACTCTTCCCTCCCCATTTTTTTTATTTTTTGTTGTTATGCCAAATTGCAGCTTATCATGTTCATTTTTGTTGATGGGCTCATGGTGATAGATGGATATCAATGGCAGCTGTGTGTTGATTGTGGTGATTGAGGTTGGTTTAGTGTTTTGTGGGTTGTATTTTTGGTATGGTTGCAGGTGCGATGAAGCAAGGGAGAAGGGAGGAGTAGTGGTGGCGAGATTGAGGAAGAAATCGGTGGCCGGTGTTTTTGGCGATGGCTCTAGGAGGACAATGGCGGAAGGTGGGTCGGTGTCGATGTGGACACTGAGGGGTGAGGCAATGGTGTTGGTTCGGTGATGGTGGTTGGTTTGAGGATGGGTATTGTCCAAGAACCGAGGGGCGTTGGGAGAGAGAAGAGGAGAACCGGGGAGAGAAAATAAAAATGATTGATTTAATTCAAATAAGATTTTTATAAATTAATTTTTTGGTAAAAGAAAAGGAAAAGAGAATAAAAAATAGGCAGCATGTGGCCCCCGTGACACGTGTCACCACTACAGCGTCCAACCGGCTGTAAAGGGTAAAAAGGACATGGTGGCCCGGTAAACTGTGAGCTCAGGGACATGTTAAGTGAAATTGACAAAACATGAAAAACTTTTTTACCAAAAAAAATTTCAATGTACAAATTAAATTTTAGACATAACTTCATTGCTTGATTAGCTATCTTAGTCGTTTGTGGAAAATCTTCACTGCTTGTTTTTTAAATGCCTTTAATCTGTTGTGGTTTAGAGCGATTACTATCATTGAGTTATGAATTTATATCGTGACCGATTACAAAATTACAAGTAATTGAAATTTACAATTTCAGTGGGCTAAATGAAATTTACGAAAGCTGCATATGACTTTGATAAGAGGGTGAATTTTTTTTCTTTTTGACTATAAGAGGGTGAGTTGTTCTTTCGGGGCAAGATTAATTGGGAGGAGACATTGAGAGTGAAATTACGTATGATAAGGGGAATGGACAGGAATATGGGCTCACATTCACAAAAAGAGATCAAAAGTTGTGGGCCAAACATGTCTGTAAGACGAATCCAACGGGGCCCAAAATCCCCCAAACTCCCAAAAGTAGGCACGTGTTGCGCACGTACGGGTATTAAGCTTCCTTCTCTTTCTTAAGCCGTGAATTTGCTGCAATGACAGAGAAGATTTATTCTATTTCTCTTCTGTCCAAGAAAAAAAACAAAAAGTTAAAAAAGCCAAAAAAACAAGAAAAAGAAAGAAAAACAACAACTGTTCTTATTTATTTATTGTATTTATTTTTTTTGTTCTCGTTTTTTTTTTTAAACCAAAATCACGCTTTTTCCTTTTTCCTCTTTTTCCTTATTGTCAAAAAAGGCACCAGGAGAAAAAAAAGAGAGATGCACAGAAGAAACCGGTGAATTCAAATGGCTCCCTGTTTTTACCATCCCCTTTCGCCTTTTTGATTCCCATCAAATTTCTATTCAATTCTTTGAACAACCCATTTCTTATTGTTTTCTCCTTCTCCTCTCGTTTTCCTTTTTCTTTTTTTTTTTTTCTCTCATTGAATGAATAAACCAACCAGTTTAGCTTCTTATTTCTGTTCTGCCAAACTGTTTGATTCTTTGTGATATTTGTTCTGTACATTCTATTTCTGGGTTGATTCATTTATTGGGTTAAGGAATTTTGATCATCCTGTCGGTTCTCCGTGTAAAAAAATCTCATCTTTCGTTGCTTGGAATTCACATTTCTTTATTGGAAGAAATTTCCTTCTTCTGGGTGTAATTGGTGTTCTTTGGTTGTTGTCAAATTCATCAAAACCTCATTCTTTTAAAAAAAATTTAATACAGAGTTGTATATTTATTTGTTTTATTTTTTTTTCTCAAACATTTTGTCACTCTCAAAAAGATTTTGTCTTTTGGGGTAATATTGTTTCCCACAATTGGGTGTAAAATTTGTCAATTTTTTCGCCAATGGATCATATTGTTGGTGGCAAATACAAAATGGGTCGAAAGATCGGCGGTGGATCTTTTGGGGAGCTATTTCTTGGTTAGCCTTTCTCTTCTCATTCTTGCCTTCAATGGCGTTTTCCTGTATGTTATTGTGATTTCGTTCCTGTACTCAAATTCTTACAGATGTTAATGTTGTTGGTTCATGGTTGATTGATACAGGTGTGAATGTACAAAATGGGGAGGAAGTTGGGATAAAGCTGGTAAATATACCTTTTCATTAATTCCTTTAGATTGGATAATGCGCCTCATGAGTGTTTTCGTTTTAATTGCCCGTTTCATGTGGAATGATGCATTCTTCTATCATCTTGGTGCAAATTCAATCTTCTGAAGCTCTCACCAGTTTTTTTTTTTTTTTCTATTTCCAGGAGCCTGTGAGGACCAAGCACCCTCAGCTTCACTACGAGTCAAAAATTTACATGCTTCTTCAAGGAGGAAGTAAGTGGGAGCTCCCTTGGGCTCTAATATTTAATTTTGATTCTGGCCAGTACATTAATGAATTAAAAAAATTATCATCTTGCTCTGCAATTGAATGAATGAACATTGTTGTGTTCCTTGATGAAGCTGGAATTCCTCAGCTAAAGTGGTTTGGGGTTGAGGGCGAGTACAATATCATGGTTATTGATCTTCTGGGACCAAGCCTTGAAGATTTGTTCAACTACTGTAACCGAAAATTCTCTTTAAAATCAGTGTTGATGCTTGCAGATCAATTGGTAAATGTCTGTCTCTTGTTTTCTCCTGGAAGTTGTTTGCCCTAGCTAAATGAGCTCTGATTTTCCTGTTTCCTTTTTAGATTAACCGGATTGAGTACATGCACTCTAGAGGTTTTCTTCACCGAGATATAAAGCCTGACAACTTTCTAATGGGCTTAGGACGCAAAGCCAATCAGGTTCACACTCTTGCTGCTCTTTAATATTTGTTAGGCTGTGATGTGCTTGCGTTTTTAATTTCTGGATAAAGGCATTTCCTCTTAAACTGCTGGCTGGAAAACAATGATTTCTCTCGTTTGTTTTTTCCTTTTGGTGAATGAACTGTGATACTGAAAACAACCTCTTGATAAATTCTTAAGACCTGCAGTTCTTAAAACATTTTTTTGGGAACATTTTGTTGCATATATCCCAACAGACTAACTTGATTCACTTCAGGGATATTTTGAATTTTGGGTTCGAAATGCTACTTGCAATTTGCCTCAATTCAAGGCATCTGATAAAGTCTTATTCTATCTGTATTACCTCTAGGACTGAAAGGCTGTAACCCTGTAGGCAGCGCTCTCTATAATGTTTAGAGTAGGATGTTGTATACGTGTGATTGTATATCACTATTTGCAACTGTTGCTTTCATCCACAAAATGCTGATGCGGTTAGAAATGATTTCAACGTTTATTCTAGAGGGAAGAAAAAATCAGATTTTAAATTGGATGATCACAAAGCCGGTCCCTTATGGGTAGTTGAAGTTCAAAAGTTTTTTTCAGTTCGAGCAGAAGGTGCAAGAGTTAGCGAAGGACAATACTATATCTGTAAAATTGTAGAGGTCTGTCTATTTTCTTTATTGGCTTGGGGCTTTCTTAAATGAGTAATTCTTTCACTTGGCAGTGTATGGCTACTACTTTCAACTTTTTTTCCCCGTTAATTTCCACGTTATCCGGACCTGGAACCATCCCAGATTCAATGTTCAAATTGTCTGCAAATTCTTCAAATATAAAAATATAACCTCATCTGTGTTCAAATGTTTTCAATTAACCTGCATCAGGTTCATTAACATCTGATGCGCATGTATGGGCTTGCTGCATTAAGAGAAAGTGATAGATCTTCAGAATTGTAGTTAAAATTGAAAGAGAGCATTTCTACAATATCATAGATGAAAAAATACACTTTACACTGATGCTAGATATAAAAATCGTGGACTGTGATGAGCTATACATTTTTCTTGCTGCAATATCAGATATTGGTTGAGGATGCTATATTGACTTGAAAATGAAGTATTCATCTAATTTAAGATGATTGTGTTTCAGGTTTACATTATTGACTATGGGCTTGCAAAAAAGTACAGGGATCTTCAAACTCATAAGCACATACCGTACAGGTAGAGCTTGTGTTTTTCCTTCTTTTTAGAATCTTTCCTCTTACCTTTTTCTAGTGTCAGCACTAGTCTTTTTCCTTTTCTTTTCTTTTTTCTTGGCTGTTTCCTTTTTATATCTTATTTATGTAATTGATGTCTGCATATGATATTTTATTGCCTGAGTGGTAAAAGTATGCACTCTAGTTCTTTTTGAAGATATTTTAGATTTCGCCCGATTATTGTCCATTGTTTTAAGAACCTTTATTTACGATAAAAAACCAGTTGTCTAGGTTGCAAATATCTTTGATTAAATCACATAGGAGCGAGGACCCTATTTGCACTGTTTTCTTTCACACACACACACGTACTCATTTTGGATTCATAAAAAGTCAGGGCTCCATTTAAATGTCCAACATAAAAGTTTGTGACAAATGAAACTATGAATGTCTCCTTTTCGTATGATATCCAAATAGTTCCCCTACATGCTTTTTTACATCCTTCTGTGATTTTGCCTCGTTGCGTTAGGAGACAAGAATAAATTTTTGATGTAATTATGCATTTGTTGGATCTTTACAGGGAAAATAAAAATCTTACAGGCACAGCTCGATATGCTAGTGTGAACACTCACCTTGGAGTTGGTGGGTAAAGTGCTATATCTGTTTTGTCTATTAATTACTCAATGGAGACTTACATATCATTCTTTTATATACTTCAAACTTTGTTCTACTTGATTCACAGAACAAAGCAGAAGAGATGACTTGGAATCACTTGGTTATGTGCTCATGTATTTCCTAAGAGGAAGGTTGAACACTTAACAAAAATTGCAGTAGTCTTATTTTCATTTACTGTTGGATCGTTTCATACATGAAACTGAGAGATTATCTTATTCGTATTTTCTATTGGAGCAATTCATTTTCGAAAATGAGAGATTATTTGTAGTTTGGTGTCTTTCCTAAACTTGTTTGTTGTTGGCAAAAGCCTCCCTTGGCAGGGTCTTAAAGCAGGGACTAAAAAGCAGAAATATGATAAAATCAGTGAGAAGAAGATGTTAACTCCTATTGAGGTATTAATTCCTTTCTTTATCACAGTTTACCTTTGTTTTGTTGTGCGTGGGAGCTTGTATTTCAATATCTGATGGGAGTCTGCCTCCTTACTATTGTTACTTATGCTACTTTTTATACTTGTTGGAACTTTTGTCAAGAAAACCTGGATGACATAATTGTTTGAAACCTGAAAATTGACAGGCTCTTTGCAAATCGTACCCATCAGAGTTTGTATCCTACTTCCATTACTGCCGATCATTACGATTTGAGGACAAGCCAGACTACTCGTATTTGAAAAGGCTTTTCAGAGATCTCTTTATAAGAGAAGGTAGCACAGAAAAGAGCAGTTGTTTCTGTTACTTTTAAGTTTTCTTTTTCTTTCTTATTTCTGTTCTTTAATATTGTTTTAGTAAGCATCTTTTCATTACAGATTTTTTTAGCTTTTATAACTGCTGTATCCCTATTTTTGTAGTAATTACTGCTAGATCTCATGTTTGTAACTTATTTTTGTATGGGTGTCTAATTGGGGCCGGAATATGACATCTGCATAATAATTTTTGTCCAAACAACCATTGTGATTTAACCACAAATCAGACTGAACTGGGCCACATTTCTTTGTTTTTGATGTTCAAATTCACAGGGAATGGAAGGGTCTTATATTTTAATTTGTTCTTCTAAGCTTTATTTCTCACCAGAGTGACATTCTAATTTCCTTTTGTAACTCTTTTTTTCTAAACCCGTAGGAATCTTCATTCCATGGAAAAATACTAGTTTAATTCCAGAATAACCAATTTTGTCCGGACTGTGAAGAAAACAGCCTCATCTGGTCTCTGACATGGTTTCCTTGTGCAGGCTACCAGTTTGACTATATATATGACTGGACAATTCTGAAATATCCTCAGATTGGTTCCAGTTCTAGACAAAGGGTCAGTGTCCCGTTTTTGCATTATCAATTTCTTATTCCTCTGATATTTACTAAATACTATTCTGTTTTGCCTGTTCTCAGCAAACTGGAGGGAAATCAGGTTCAAAGCAACGACCAACTCCTGAAAAAACAGAAAAGCGTACAGGTGTGTTCTAGTCAGTTTAGGAAGGTATAAAGAGGAATGCTGAGCATGTATTATTTTCACGGAACTATTTTATATACAAAACACCATTAGAGTTGCATTACCTGTGCTCTTATATATTAAATGATAATGGCAACTATACTAAAACTGGAGGTGGCAGCCCGTACTACTTCAAGCATCAACTTCTGTTCTCCTATCATTTTCTAGAAAGTTGGTCCCTTTTCTCTTTGTATATTTACTTTCTCCAAATGGATAGGGCAAGAGACACATGATAAATCTTCTGGTGCGGTTGAGGAGTTCACCAGAAGAAATGCTTCAAGTGCTGGGCGGCAACACGATCGACTGAAAAGCAAAGCGCCAGAGGATGCTTCGTCATCCAAAGAGCGGGTGAGTGGTTGAAATGAAGACCTCTGCCCCATTTTTTTCTTCTTTCTAGAAATCCTTATTATGTTGTCCTAAATTCCGCTATGCACTTCCGTCTATTGCATGTTTTTCAGCGGCCTGTTTTGGAGAGGAGCCATAGTTCTTCATCCCGTAACGGGAGTATGTCAAAGAAAGCTGTGGCTTCAAGCAGCAGGCTTAGTTCTACTGTTGCTTCAGGGAGCAGGTTAAGCGCAGCTGGTGATAGTCGATCGAGCTGGCTGTTCTCCAACAATAGTCGTCTGTCTGCCTCGCACAGGATCCAGTCCAGGGCTGAGTCCAAAGTTGGATCAAACGCAAATAGTACAACTCCAAAAGATAACCCATTGCGGAACTTTGAGCAGCTGACAATCGGCACAGATAAGAGGAAGTGATGAACGTTAGTACATAACTTTTGGTTCAAAGATGGTGTTTCTTTGATCTTGAGAAATCCCTCCTTGCACGTAGAATATATTATATTTTGGCTCTTTGTTTCGGACTAAAATCATGTAGTAAAATGCCCTTAACTCTAAGATGAAACAATGTTGTTTTCTGCTACATCTCTCATAAAGTTTTGTAATTTTAGTTAACTATAGAATGCCGAGCTCTTCAAAAAATTGTTAGCCACTGAACCTTCGTCGGCAGTCTAATTCAAAGTATTCTAATACCTTGTTCCAGTCTTCTTCATTCTCATCTTTCAAAATGTCTTGTCTTCATTTACCTGTAAGGTTCTTGTCATATAGCTTCTTCTTTTTCTTTTTTCATATAATCTAGATCTTTAGAGTTAACTCGAATTCAAGACATTGTGTTCAATGCTTGTAATAAGTGGCGAACATCAGACAGTCATCCTCTAGTAAATAAAACACTAAATACAACACGTTTACTCAATTTCTTTTAGTAAATTCTTAATTTCATGATAAAAAAATTCATTATGGAGGAGAACGTTTCCTTTAGAGGGTACATGTTTATTCTCAATCCACTATTATCTGTAAACTTGATAAAATGAAACCTCTTACTAGTTATTTGATTTGATAAGTAAATGCTTACTTTCAAAAAAAAAAATTGTTTTTTCTTTGAAAATTCTATAAAAGGATTGCTGAGAAATGGTCATTTAGTTTTTTTCTTTTCTTGGCATCTGTTACGATTTTTGTATTAAAGTGTTGGTTACCTAGTTGTTCCAAGTTGGGTACCCTACTTTCCTTCCTTTTTTCAACATTGAAGACTTACATGGTGGCATGAAGCCATGTCCCTGGTGATAGTCCATATTCCCCCCTCTTATCTATGTCTTCAAACAAAATCTCCCCAATGGCCGTTACTACATATTGTATCCGTCCATTAATTCTCTCTTCTTTTTTTTTTTACTCTTCGGGCATTTAAAGAGCACATAATGAGAAAATATTTTAAGTATTTCTACCTACAGATCATGTAATATATAAATATATTTAGTTGGTACATCTATCCAATTTGGATAAAAGAAAATATTTGGTTTATTAATTTTTTATTAATAGACTTAAAGTTAGAGAAACAAATCAACCTTAAAAAGGAGAGGGTATACCCTTAGCAGATTTTGTCACAAATTTATGTTGACATATGACAATCAGAAATGTAAACTCTTCCACCTCATTTTTCTAGATTATGTACTATATAAGTGTATTTAGTCCGCATATCCATCCAACAGTTGATTAGCTTGTGTTATTAAATTTTTATTTATAGATTTAAAGTTAAGGAAAATAAATCAACTTTAAAAGGAAAGAGTAAACCTTTGATAGATTTTATCTTGATATATGAGAATCACATATTTTAACTCTTCTACATTTACTATATAAGTATATCTAATTGGCATATCTGTCCATCAATTGATTAACATTTGGATAAAAAAAGACTATGTTATTAAATTTTTAGGGAATAAATCAACCTTATAAGGAAAGAGTAAATGCTTAACAGATTTTGTCACTGTTGATATATGACAATCACATATTTAAATTCTTTTTCCAGATTATGTACTATATAAGTATATTTAGTTGGCATATCTATCCAACAATTGATTAGCATTTGGATAAAAAAAAAAAATTTGTGTTATTGAATTTTTATTTATAAACTTAAAGTAAGGAAAATAAATCAACCTTAAAAGGAAAGAGTAAACCCTTAACAGATTTTATCACAGATTTATATTTGATATATGAGAATCACATATTTTAACTCTTTTTCGAGATTATGTACCATATAAGTATATTTAATTGCCATATCTGATTAGCATTTGGATAAAAAAAATTTTTGTGTTATTAAACTTTTAAGAAATAAATCAACCTTAAAAAAGAAAGATTAAACCCTTAACAGATTTTATCATAGATTTATATTGATATATGAGAATCACATATTTTAACTCTTTTTTGAGATTATGTACCATATAAGTATATTTAATTGCCATATCTGATTAGCATTTGGATATATAAAAAAATTTGTGTTATTAAACTTTTAAGAAATAAATCAACCTTAAAAAGGAAATAGTAAACCCTTAACAGATTTAGTCACATATTTATGTTGATATATGACAATCACATATTTAACTCTTTTCTCATGTACTAAATAAGTATATTTGATGGGCATATCTATCCAATAATTGATTAGCATTTGGATTAAAAAAATTGTGTTATTAAATTTTTATATTAGACTTAAAGTTAAAGGAAATAAATCAACCATAAAAGGAGAGAGTAAACCCTTTTGTAACACCCTGGGTAAAAATTTAGATTTTTACCGGGACTGTTAAAGTCGTTATACAGTGATTTACCAAATGAATTAATCTTGGGTAATTAATTCAAGGTAAATCGAGCGTCGTTTTTCGTAACCGAGTCTTTTCCCGCGCTCGAGATTTTTTTGTGGATTTTTCGGGCCTAAGTCGGTATTTTTCGGGTCCCGGAATCTTCGGAAAATCACACCGGAAAATAACAAAGGGGGGACATCAGTTGTTTTCTGGTCCGGACGGGACACGACTGCGTGATTGAGTCACGCAGCCGCCTCCCACTGTACAGCCTGTGAACCTTACCTGCGCCCGTGACTCTGCCTACATCATTTCTCCTCTGCCAAACCTTCCCTGCCTCACCATTTTTTTCTTCCTTTCCTCTGTAAATACAAACACATAACAACACACCACTGCCGCCACCTCACCACCACACACCATCGCCGGCCATACCCGTGAACACCGCCGAGCCACACAACTGCCACCACCAGCTCCACCCACGCCACGCACGCACCACCATCACTTCCTCCTCACAGCCCGCACGCCGCCAGCTCCTCCCTTCCTCTCCCCTACTTCCTCCTTTCTCCCCTGTTGCCGTTGGAGCCACACGCAGCAACCAACGCCGCCGTGATACCCATACCCGACAACCACCCATTGTCGTCGCCTCGCCACCTCTTCTCACCATACCTGCAGATCGACGCCGTCGCCTGACGAAGCTAGCCGCCACCTCCACCGAGCCCGACCACCACCTCCTCCCTGCCACTTCTCCTCGTTCGCCACTGCAACCGCAAGGACGACCGCCGCCACGCCTCCATCCTCGCGTGAAGCAGACCCGACGGGACAACAACAGACCACCGACGCCTACGGTTCAGCGCCAGCCGCCGTTGCCTCGCCTCCGACGCCCTCCCGCCTGCACACCGACCGTCGCCTCGTGTCGCCGTGCCGCTGCCGTCGTGCTGAGCGAGGTGAGCAGACCCGGATGGGTTGACAGACAGGTCGGGTTAGCCCGTTTCCATGGGCGGGTCGCGCCTAGGCTGGGTTTTGGGCTGTGCACTGGGCCTGCTTCGCGGGCCTGTCCTTGGGCTCCTGCTTGGGGCTTGGGCTGGCCTGTGGAGTAGGTTGGGCTGGCATAACTTGGCCCAGTTCGAAAATAAAAAATAATAATAATAATAGTAATAAAAGGATAAAATAAATCTGATATATATATTTATGGTTAATGTTTTGAAAATTAAAACATGGAAGTATTTAGGAAAACAAATATATGATTATTATGGAATTTTGGAAATATAAGATATGGAAAATAATTGATATTTATGCATACGGGAATAATTTGGGGAAATATATATATGTATATTTATAAATTCGTATTTATTTTCAAAATAAGTTTATATGATTATAGTTTCTGGAAATGGATTTTTCTAAAGATAATAATACTTGGAAATTATATTTTGGAAAGTATAATAACTTTTATGGAAATATTATGGAAAATATATACATATGTTATAATTTCCAAAAAAATTATGGTAATTATTATTTTGGAAAAAGTATACTATTTTATGAAAATATTCTGGAAAGAGTTTTAATTAAAGTATGGTACCGAAATTATATTCGAATATACGTACGGTATAATATTTTCGATAAAAGATGATAATAAAGGATATGAACCGGGATGGGTTTATTTCGCAGTATTGGCATCATAGTATACCGATTATGTGCATTTATGTGAGTATGTATTGTTTTGATGTATAGGTTATGATATCGGGCAGTTTCCCGAGGAGCCGGCTTCGGACCGGTCATGTCTTCAGAGTTGGGTAATCGGCCAAGGTGAGGATGGGTAACCCTTGATATGTGCCTGTAATACTGTGTATGATTTGTTGTTTGATTGAACCGCTGAGAGGATCATTGATAGTTATTTGACTGCGATAGTTATTGTTGTTGCTGTTGTTGGACTGTGTTGTTGGTCTCGTGGAAATTGTGGATAATTGTTGAACTGTTAATTGTGAATAATTGGAGTTATGAGATTGTTGATTGGTTGGGTCTGTGGATTAACTTGTGATAATGGAAAGTTGAATAACTTGAGAAAATGAATATTGGAAATTGTGATGATATATATTATTGTTGGTTACTTGATGATATGGATTGTTGATGTTGGTTCTGAGTGTGATTCGCTGATATTGTCCTGCTTGATTGAACTGCTGTGTTGACTGCTATTGGTTTCTTGGATACTATGTTGTGATTGATGTTGGATTGAGAGTAATTGATGCAATGAAATTGTTGATGGAGCGGACTGTTGTATAATTTGAGTTAATAGGAAGTTAGAAAATTGGAATAAACTGTGATATGGATAATTGGGAAAAAGGAAAACTGGAAATTGGAAGTTGATTTGAGAAGGTGATTTTATTGTCACGTGGTAAGTAGAGGTACGACCGGATGGTTTGAGACTGTTTTGTGGTGGCCATGATTTGGGTTACTTGTGATGGGCATGTTGATGCCGGTTTGATTGGGATGTTGATCCATGAGATTGTGATTGGGATGTTGATCCCTGAGATTGTTATTGGGATGTTGATCCCTGAGATTGTGATTGGGATGTTGATCCCTGAGATTGTGATTGGGATGTTGATCCCTGAGATTGTTATTGGGATGTTGATCCCTGAGATTGTTATTGGGATGTTGATCCCTGAGATTTGATATTGGGATGTTGATCTCGGGTTCTTTTTGATCTGGCACCATAAATAGGTTGATAACCTGGTACGACCTTAGCTTATCCGTGACGGGGCCAGAAAGATAAAATTGGAATAATAATAAAGTCCTTGGTACGTTTGGGTCGAGTCTTTGAGTTTGGTCTGTCTTGTACGGTATTGTCTTTGGTATGGTTGTGACTATTGTCTGTATTTCTTCTTTGAAGTATTATAGTTGCCTGCATATCTCTGTTTATCCTTCGTCGGTGAGCACTTCGGACTCACCCCTCACCTGCGGGCTTTCATCCTGTAGGATGAGTTATTTGTGGTACAGGTATGTTGCATTCCATACAGGCTGCGACGTTATCCCTTGGACAGGACTTGGATCCATAGTTTGCATCATGTGTCGCATACAGTGTCTTTGTGAGTTATTAACTCTTCCGCTGTGCTGTTTATTGCTATTGTTGGGCCTTGGGCCGATTATGATGTTATTGATGATCCCGGGTACGGGTGATATGTTTTGTTGTTGGGCCGAAGGGCCAGATTTCTAGTGTTTATGTTTTGGGCTGTTAGCCCGAGTTTCTGTTGTATACACTGTATGCTGGGCTTTGTTTGGTTGGGTCGTTACAGTTCCGGCACGTGTTTACTATGTATGGTAAATACGGGTCGGGGCGTTTCACTCTTAATGGATTTTGTCACAGATTTATGTTGATATATGACAATCACATATTTTAACTCTTTTTTTTAGATTATGTACTATATATAAGTATATTTAATTGGCATATCTGTGCAAATAATTGATTAGTATTTAGATAAATTAAAAAAAAGAATTTGTGTTATCAAATTTTTATCTATAGACTCAAAGTTAAGGAAAGTAAATCAACCTTAAAAAGAAAGAGTAAACCCTTAACAGATATTGTCACAGATTTATGTTGATATATGACAATCACATATCTTAACTCTTTTTCCAGATTATGTATTATATAAGTAGATTATGTAGTACATAAGTAGATTATGTACTATATGAGTATATTTAATTGGCATATCTATCTAACAATTGATTAGTATTTAGATAAATTAAAAAAAAAGACTTTGTGTTATTAAATTTTTATCTATAGACTTAAAGTTAAGGAAAATAAATCAACCTTAAAAGGAAAGAGTAAACCCTTAACAGATTTTGTCTTGATATGTGAGAATCACATATTTTAACTCTTCAATCTCTTTCTCCAGATTATGTACTATATAATAGATAATGTACTATATAAGTATATTTAATTTGCATATCTATCCATTAGCATTTGCATAAAAAAAATCTTTGTGTTATTAAAATTTTATTTGTAGACTTAAAATTAGGGAATTACATCAACCTTAAAAGGAAGGGTGAACATTTGGAAATTTTATCACAGATTTATATTCATATATGACAATCACTTAGTAGTTAAATCTACCACAAGTATATCCTCGTGATACAATCAAAATAGAGTAATTTTGCCAACTTTCCATTTGCATTTTTTTAATTTAATGAATTTGTGGGTAATAAACTTTTACATTATCTCACACAATATTAGTATTCTTGTAGTTTCGTCATTCGAATATTCTTATTATTCATTCTCAGGTCAAGTGTACATCTCGGGTGCGGTGAAATTGGGCAAGGAATAGTGTCATGAAACGATGTCATTCACACCCGAAACGGAGTAGTATCCTAAATTTTTTTTGACACGTCGGATACATGTACCATTATAGGTCCTTTTTTACTAATTTTTTAGCCTAGAAATTCCCAAATCCTATTATTAACCTGATAACTTTACCTGCCACCTGAATTTGATCAAATGTGTTGTTTTAACTGAATAAACCTTAAAAATCGTTTCATTCTCAATTGAAACATAAAATTGAATCCAATACCTAAAACCGCCTCTTCCCTCAAATTCCAAATGTAACATCCGATTTTAAAACCTTAATTTCAATTGGATGGTCATCATTAATTTTGGTGGTATTAACGTCATCAAACTTACTATTTCTCCCACTGTCTATATTAAGTACCTTAGGGACCAACTGCTCTACTGGACCTAACCTTACCTCTCGTTTATTTTAATTTTGCACATGCCTCACTAAGACCCTCGGCAAATAATGTAGACAAAGGGGAGAATAGCAATTCGATGAATTTAATGCTACTAAAATTAATGATGAGGATTAAATTGAAATTAGGGTTTAAGGATAAGAATATTGTAAGTATTATTGATAAAATTCAGGTCAAACTTATAATTTTGATGTTAAGGATAGGTTTAAAAACATCAATATGCCATTTTTTAAAAGAAATGTGACAACTGGGGTCGATGAGGTCGGGAAGTGTACGCCTGGGTAAGCATGGACATTGAGGCTTCTAGTAGGCTTTTAGACGGAGGGGCACATGAATGAACCGAATCCCCACTGGAATAGGAGAGATCCTGAGACTGTATAGGGATGTGGCTGCACAGTTGGGACGATTTCATAATTATACAAGTATGGGACTGTATAATTAAGAATAGCTCAAACGAAGTGATTTCAGGGTTGTACAGGTATGGGACTGTATAATTGAGAATAACTTAAATAAATTGATGCGTACTAACTATATCAATAAGGTGCACTTACCTTTTTGAAACTCATTCCATAAAAGCTCCAAAGTTAAATGTGCTTGACTTAGAGCAATACTGGGATGGCTGACCTTCTGGGAAGTTTTCCTCGAAAATATGGGAGTGAGGATAAAGTTTGTTGAAAATGTCCCCGTGTTGGTTCGTAGTGACACCCAGAGCTTGTTGGATTACTAAGTATATGCCCTAGTTTATTTAATTAAAGGGCCTTCTATATTGGTCCTAGGAGTCTATCTATTGCCCATGCCCATTGGATAATGGAAAGCTCCCATCTTTGAGAGAGCAAAAGGGGTTAAGGACTTGTGTTGCCTCATTAGTCCTCTAGCTAGATTTCTTTTAGATAACGTGTGGCCCAATTCATCGCTACCTTATTTCTCGTTGTCATGCTTTTTAGGCATGAGCCATCATTGAGTCATGGATATGGGGAAGTGAATAACTCCTTAAAGCAAGAAACAATAATGTTCTCAATTTCACCACTATTTCTCTTCCACTTCTTATACGTTCCTTTTAATTGAGTGATCTCATTTTGCTTTTGTCTCATAGATGCTTTTTCATAAAAAAATATTATTTATGTTACCTTCACTCATTTAACTTACCCATGATCATGACTGTTGTCTCCATCAATTTTATTCTTTAGTTGATAATTTTCAATTTGTTGTTCAAGTTTATTATGTTGTTGGTAGTATGCCTCATTATCTGTTTATTTTTACGTTATACCTAGCTTGTTTTGTGGTTGTATAAGTTGTTTTTGGATATTTCCAAAAGCAATATCATTCCAATGTTGCAATTTGACAGCATATCTATCAAGATAAACAATAATATCAGTACGACTTCCACCTTTCCATGCATAAAAGATGATTGATTCACATTCCTCATGCCTAACCCAAACTGACTTCAACCAATATAAACATATGTGTTTGTATTCTTTTGATCTATCTTATAATAAAATGGGTTTAGTTGGAATGATCTAGTTCTTCCTATGCAAGTTCCTCGTTGCATAATCGAAAAAGTATTGCCTTCCAATATGAGGAAAATGAGAAGCGTTCTAAACTTTCTTGTACATACTCAGTTAGCCATCCTTTTGCATAAGGTAAGAGCCAATAGAAACCAGATTCTGTTAATTTATAGTCGATTAGTATGTCTTGTAAACTTTCAATAACTTGGTCAGGTATATTTCTTTCTAAAAAATGTATGAAATATCATTCAATTTTCACACAAAAAGCTAAATAAACTTCTCAATGGTCTCATGTTCAATGCTTATTATATGCATATGGCCATTTGTGCAAGCCAATAAAATGCCCTCCAGGTTGAACTTCTCAACGACCATATCAATGTGATGCAACAAGTAAGACTTTAACTAAAGAGATACCTTAAACATCACGAGAAGAGTTAGAGCCATACTTCTTCTTTTTTTGTCCCATTCATAACGTATAAACATTCTAACCCAAGCATATAGTGGATACCTTTCATATTAAAATTTTTCTTCTTAGTTTTCATCAAGAAGACAATGGAGGGAGCTTCTTTGTGCATGTGTGAACGTAATGAACTCCCAAAGGCCTTCACAATTTTAGTTGAGGATATTAATAACTCTTGAAGAGACCATATCATAATCTCTATACTATGGTAACTTTATATTTTTTTTACCAAACTTGCCATCTTAAAGTTTATACCTTTATAGTTCATTTGTCTATCTTGCCGTAGTATACTCTTACTCTATAATATGTGGGGCCATTTTTTTCACTTCTTTAGTTGGGGACTTGTTATAGGTAAATTAGTGATTTACTAGAAAGGATTTGTGGTGGTTGTTTGAGGTTGGTGTTTAGTATAAGGGGTTATGCTAAGGATTTGTAGCGGAGATGTTTATATTAGTATCATAGGTGTTAGGAATAAGATAAGCGATTAGGTAGAAACTACAAATTGAGTGTGGTAAGTTAATGTTATAGCATTTTGTTCGAGTAGGAGCATTATCGAAGACTAGGGGAGCACTTGTATTTTAACGAAGGGAGGATTCTTCGTGGGGTAATGGGATTGGATAATGAAAGATCTCATTAATAGTAATTATATCGTGGTTATTAGTAAGTGGGCTGATAAATTGGTAGGAGTTGGGTTATGAAGTATAAGTTCATGGTTGGTGAGATTGTGCGCACTCCTTTTAGCATTGAGGGTGTAATACATTAGGCACTAATGGGGTCTAACCCATTTTGGATTGGGTAAAAAAGTTGTTGGGTTGGTGTAAGAAACACAAAAACCACACTCTGATCTGCCGATGAAATCTATCTGAGACCTAAAATACTCATATGACCCAAATCCATCACCTCACCACCATCATCCACTACAAAATCTAACCAACAAACATAGCAAATCTCAATTAGTCAAGATCCAGAGAAAAAAAGAGAAAGAAAAGTGAAGAAAATAAAGAATAAATGAAGAGAGGACAAAAAAAAGAAGAGACAATGAAGAACAAAAGGAGAGAAAGTGTACCACTCACACTCGAATCAGCTGGTGTTTGGTTCACTAAGTAGTGGTTTTTCAAGGAGAGGAGGCAGTAACATGGTCGATTTGTCAAGGAGGAGGTGATGGCGCTGTGTGTGAGAGAGAGCCAGAGGGAATCTTAAGAGGAAAATGGGCATTTAGAGTTTTTAATGTGAGTATTTATATGTTGGGATGAATGATGGTATAAATCGGTATGTCGACTCATTCATACCGCCATAAACCCGTTATTTCTTGGCACTGTATTGATGCCGACCTGAAATTTTTATTTTGTAACGTCCCGGCTTGTCGACTGTCACTACAGACCAACACGGGACCTTTCCAACATGCTTTGTCCTCACTCGCATGTTTCTTGAAAAAACTTTCCAAGAGGTCACCTATCCCAGAATTACTTCAAGTCAAGCACGCTTAATTTTGGAGTTCTTATGGAATGAGCACCGAAAAGGTAGGTGCACCTTGTTGATATAGTTAGTACCCATCAAACCATTTAAGCTATTCTCGATTGTACAGTCCCATACCTATACAACCTCGAAATCACTTCATTTGAGCTATTCTTAATTATACAGTCCTATACCCGCATAATTACAAAATTGTCGCAACTGTGCAGCCCCATCCCTACATAGTCTCAGGATCTCTCCTATTTCGGTGTGGATTCGGTTCATTCCTGTGCCCCTCTATCGAGAAGCCTGCTAGAAGCCGCTCTTTGTCCATGCTCATCCCGGCACCGCGTTCACTTCCAGCCCTCATAAACCCCGGGTGTCACATTTTTGGCTTAATTTGCCAATCGAAACCTTATCAAAATTGGTTGGTACCGGTTTGGCTCAGTTAGTCACCCCTAACTAAGACAGATATTTTCGGCACCAAACTGCCTAGGATTGGCTTATTGGACCGACTAATGAATGCCTTTTCTCAATAGAAAGTTGAAGCCATTATCTCTTCTCTGAATATGCACTTGGACTCATCATCATCTTCGTCCCCAAAATCATACCTGTAATCCTTATTGTTGTGCCCAAGTTGACCATAAAAAAACAAAAGATTAGTAAGTTTTTGTATTTGAGAAAAAAAACTTGGATCACCGTACTTTGTTTCTGATTAGTTAATAGAACTTTTTTTTATCACCACTGTAAAAGGTAACATATCCAGTTTTCATTTTCATATATCTCCAGAATCATGGTTGTAATCATTTGATCCCTAAGCTTAAGTGAGAGGTTATGTATTTGTACATAGAAAGGAGTATGAAAAGGATGAATATTATAAGACTGCTTGGTGCTTCTATTGGTTAAAGAATAATCAGTTGATGAACAAAAACGCCATGGCTCTCTAGATAAAACTCCATCTTCATCTTTGGCATCTTGGAAACGAAACATAAATAGGTCTTCCTCCAATTCACTTATATACAGATCCTTTTTAACTAGCAATATAAGTATGAAAGCGTTAATGACAGTAGGTCATCAATTATTAGCTAGATACGATCATTAACTAATTATCGATCAACTATTTCCTAATTGGCATCTTACTTAAGCTGTACTTTTTTACCTGTCGGGATTCTAAATTTTTCACAATTTAACTTATAAGAACGAGTCTTTACTTTTCTGTTGTCACTAACCGACAAATTCAAGTTGTTCGGAGCTTGATTCCTAAGTAAGGTCATCATTGATTCACAACCAATATCGACTAGTATCAAATTAGTAATTATGGATAGTTTAGGAATATATGGATAAATCGATCACGTATTCTATTTTAGACAATAATAAATTATCTCATAAGGTCCATAACCGGAATTCGACTGTGCTCACCGGAATTAATGGAGTTGATGAGAAGTGTTTCTGCAACTTGAATTTTATTTTGCGAAATCACGTACGAAGAACAAAGAGAGGTACATAGAACCAATGAGTTGTAACTCAAACAGCATTGAGGTCGTCTCTATGATCGAAAGTCTCGAGTTCGAAACCCAACCTAGAAGGATGGTAGTGGGATGGGACTGGGGAGAGGAAGAAGAGTTAGAGAAATCACACGTTGACTCACGTGCAGAACCCGGGGGAGGCACGTGCCTCTTGCATTTCTCACGTTCAATTCAACCATTTCTTTCATTTCTTCAAGAGGTCTTGAATATTTTTTTTTTTGGGTTTGGCTCGCTAACGAACGATTAACGAAACAGAGACAAAACCAATTAACACACTCACACACAACAATAACAACACTCTTGCCTTTTTGCTGCCTTTAAATCCCATCGCATCCATCATCACATAAAAAAAAAATAAAAATAAAACCAAAAAAATAAAAGCAGAGAAAAACCAACTTCTTCTTCTTCTTCTTCTTCTTCCATTTTTTCCTCATTTTCTCTCCCTCCAATCACCTCCCTGAAGATCCACACTCACTGATATCTCAAGCCGCCGAGCAAACCGATCGGAATCACGGCGGGGAAGGAAGGAAAAAAAAAAAAAGAGAGGAGGAAAAGTTAAGCTCGGGTTGGTTGGTTTGTTTGTTTTTGGTTTTTGTTTTTTTTTTTGATTTTGTGAATTCTAGGGTTTGTTTGCGGATCTATGTGTTTTGGGGAAGAGAGTGGATTCGATTGAAGTTGGGGAGTGAAAAACATAATAAATTATTATTATTATTATTATTATTATTGTTGTTGTTATTATCATTAATTATGATGGAGACGAACGGCGGTGACGTGGCGATGTTAGATGCGGAGTTGCTACAGTTGCCGGAGGTGGCCCCCTTCGCCTTCAAATCCTACCCTGACTTCGCCCAGAAGCTCTTCGATCAGTGGCTCTCCCTCACCGACGCCAACCGCCTCGTAAGCCTTTCTTCCTCTCCTTTTGCCTTCTGTTTCGCTTTTTTTTTTTTTTTTTGCTTTTGTGCTTTTTTTTTGGTTGCAATGTCTGTAGGGATAGGGGTAAGGGTAGGGGTACGATAGGTCATTTTAGCTGGTAATTGGATTTTATAATTTTGATCTTGTGGTTGGTTCATCGTCGTGCCTTTTGATAAGTAAAATGTATTTTTTTTTGTAAAATAATTTCTGTTATTTTTCGTTTAGTTATTATTGAGTGTGTGGGGCTTTTGGATTGCAATCTTAACCGTTGAAGAATGCTAATGCCACATTCAGTTGGGAATTAGTGAGAGATGAATGTATGTATGTGCTATGAAAATTGAAATGCATTGGATGTTCTCTCCTTCATTATTTTTACTACGGTCTAGCTCGAGTTTAGCCCGGAAGAGAATGCTCTATCACTTGCCTTAAAGAGAACTTGCGTGACAACAGGACAGGAGAAGGAAAGGAATTAGTACTGGCGGGTATCCCTCTTATATTATAGGTCTTCACCATATAAGAGCCAGGAAAAAGTTCAACTACTTCTACTGGCTCTGAGCCTAGTTCTCGATAATCTAGTTCATTTCTCTTCCATATTTGTATTCTGGAAAAGAGAAGTATGATGATCTTGCATTTCTGCTAAATTTTGTTAACCGGGCTTGAGAGCAAAGTATGATTTTGTGAAAGGGAGGTGATTATGTTATCGTGTCTTGTTCCCTTTGTGTTGTCCATTTACGAAAAATGATAAAAGGAGTGCTGCTTTGGATAAAACAAATGTATATGGTGTGCTTATTCCAATTTTATTTTCTTCTTGTTTTGGACAGGTGACATCATTACTTAATGATGCCAAGTCAGGTTCTCCTTTGAGTGTCTCTGGAAACTCCCCTAGTGCAAATGCTGCCTCAAACAGCGCCTTACCTTCCATGTTTCCTGCCGGAAGCACTCCACCTCTTTCTCCCAGAAGTGTATCTGGCTCTCCCAGAATAACTAAGCAGAGGGCTGGCCCGTCTAATTTAGGCTCTCCACTAAAAGTAGTTAGTGAGCCAGTAAAGGAGTTGATACCTCAGGTCTGAGAAACCCTCCCTTGTTTTTTTTTTTGTTGAAAGCAATGTGGTTATGTTGGCCCTTTTTTGGCTTTTCACAAAACTGTTGCCCAAGTTGTGGTATCTGATGTATTCTAAAATTGATATTTGCAATGCCTGCAGTTCTATTTTCAAAATGGTCGACCACCTCCAAATGAACTGAAAGAACAATGTTTGCTTCGGATTAATCATTTTTTCTATGGTCGTTCAGATGGACTTCAAGTTCATGGTAAGTTATACATAAGATCTCTAAGTCTAATATCTCATGAACTAATTGGTTCGGTACTCTCTTTTGTGTCTTCAGAATTTAAGTCAGTCACCAAGGAAATCTGCAAGCTGCCCTCATTCTTCTCCACAGCTCTTTTTAGAAAGATTGATGCCGACGGCAATGGTTTTGTGGGGAGGTTTGTTCCTCATGTCTTGGTTGGAGACCTCTTATGTTGTGATTGAATTTTGTTTGATCTATACTACGAATTTTCTTTGTGATGATTCAGTTTTTATTTTGTTGTAAAAATTGATTGCTGTTGCATGTTCTAACCTCATTCAATTCCTAGATATGCATCCCTCTGAGGAAGCTATCATTTGATTTCCTTTTGCAATTAATAATATTAATCATTTGGCTTGAGAAGTTTGAAGTTAAGAGTGATGTGCTTGAGTATTGGGGGAAATCTGGTGAATAGTGACAATGAGAAATAATAATCATTATTCTTCAAAGGGTGGCTTGATGATTTGGAGATACTTGACAATTTGGTGATTTCTGTCATACTTTTATACTCCTACTATCAGAATTAACTTCTTTGGTTAGTTGAGTCAATTTTAAAATATATGGTGGTTTGACAAGTATTTGTGTTGGTTAATAAGTTGTATATCTCAGTGGAAGTTGATTTTAAGATTCTACTCTCGCTTTCTTGCTATTGAAGAGCTGTTGTTTTGGTGAACATGAACATACTTGAAGAACCTGCAAATTCTTATTGTGGGCTTATGTAAGTCAAGAAGTATCCAATTGACTCGTTGTTAGACCAATAAAGCAATTGATATCCCTGTCTACCCGTTCTCATTTTAATCCATCGATTGACATCCAGTTTGGCTCAGTATTTGTAATTTTGTTGATAGCTTATGATTTTAACTCATCAGGTGTACACTAGTCAAAGAAGCATCCAACAAGGGTCGATTGTGCTCATAGTAACATTTCTATGCTATTGCAACTCTAGATTCCAAATATATCACAACCTCTTTTTTAAGTTTCCATGATCAACTCTTGGGGAGCTAGGTGTGATATAAGTACGGATTGCTATTTATGAGAAACAGAGCATTATAAATTTGGCTCCCTAGGCTTTTTGTTTTCTCAAGTTTTTTCAGGAGTGTTACTCTTCTGGAACAGTATGTTTATTGCTTGGCATAAGTTTTTCACTCACTCTTTTGTAGGGATGCTTTTGTTGATTACTGGATAAATGGCAACATGTTGACTATGGATATAGCAACTCAAATATTTACAATCCTGAAGCAGCCAGACCTTAAGTTCCTGACACAGGTGCGTGTGCATGTGTTCGGTTGTATTGTTGTACATTTTTTTTAATTTGACCGGTCTTCTTTTCACCTGATGTCAAATCCACATTGATAACAGGAAGATTTCAAACCTGTGCTTCGGGAATTATTGGCAACTCATCCAGGACTAGAGTTCTTACAGAGCACACCTGAATTTCAGGAACGATATGGTTTGTTCTCAGCCTGTCAGTCAGCTGTTGTTTTTCTCTGCAAAGCAATTGCTACTGTTTTTGATTTGTTTATGTTGCTAGAAATCTTGCCCTTTGGTAGTTCGTACATGAATTATTTCCACTTGATTACTTTTAAAGTCTATTGCTTTTCATTCGCATAGTTCATAGAGAAATCTAAGTCTGACTGGAAATATTGGACTGTTACTCTTTAATCTTATTAAAGATGCTGTGATTGAAGATTTATACTAACCTGCTATACAATGTTGTCCTGGGGGTTTACCTATATCTTGTATTTGATGGAATCTTGATGGGAATTGATCGTGGTCTTTGGCTGCCATTTGCAAATTGAATGGATCTACTAAAAATATAGGAATAGATTTGTGATGTTAGTGGGTGGCAGGTAACCAAAGCTATTGCCGAGGTTGCTGGCAGTTTTAAAGATTGAAGAAAGTAGAAGCTACATCTTGCAGATTTTCTTCCTTGTATATGATAATGCATAATGTATGAAGGAGCCCTTTGGTAAAATTTTCTTATTAAAAAAAAAAGCTAGAAGCTGTGTTTGTGGGTGTTATAGAATTTGAAGGCTCTGATTATCAGATGGTCATACGTAAAATAAGATGAACTAACTCAATGTCATAGTGGTGAACAGTTCTCATGTGGCACTGCATAAGACAAGATGGGGTGGTGAAATCTGTTCAAAGTTCTGTGTATTTCTTTTCAAAAGTCTCATTGCAATCAATCTAAACCAAACACAAATGATTCAGTTATTATGTGTCTTTCATTTTCTTTATAAAATTCTAACAGCATTTTAGCAATTATTGTAGGATTACTAAATCTGAAAAGAGGAAATTTTTGTTGTTTTTTACCTTGTATTTATTATAACATAGAGTTTGCACATTGTTTCTATTCTTGGTTGGTCTTCTTACATTATATCTTAGTGTCAGCTTCACAGGGATGGCTGTTATCATTTGACACTTGTATTTACTCATTACATATTTTCCTTTAATTGTTCCTTGTTCTCTCTGTCAATAATACTGCCTTTGCATTTCCAACTTCGTGTGTTGCTTTATTAGCAGGATTACACTGTTATAGACTTCTACCATTCTTCAATGTTTTGAAGATGGGATCAAACATTTGTATAGACTGTTTTATTTGATGATTTTTTTCTCCTAAAATTTGCTTTCTTTTCAATTTGGCAGCTGAAACTGTAATATACAGGATATTTTATTATGTAAACAGAGCAGGGAATGGACATCTTACATTGAGGGAACTGAAACGTGGAAACTTAATTGATGCTATGCAGCATGCTGATGAAGAAGAGGACATCAATAAGGTCTTGAGGTAGACGTTCATGTTGAGTATTTTGCTGAATTTTTTAATAGGGTGGAAAGTCTTGGTCCTTTTTGAAAAAGTAATGGAGGACAATTCAATTTTAGCTCTTTTATAAAAAGGCTATGATTTATTCTTAGAACGTGCTATGAGAGATCAAATTCTTAATGTTTTTAATTATCGTGTTTGTGTATCTTATGTCCAGGTACTTCTCTTATGAACACTTCTATGTGATATACTGCAAGTTTTGGGAGCTGGACACAGATCATGATTTTTTGATCGACAAAGAGAACCTTATCAGATATGGTAACCATGCACTTACCTATCGGATTGTTGATAGAATATTTTCCCAGGTTTGTACTAATTGGAAGGAAGGATAATGGTTTTTTAGTGTGGGCTGAATTACGAACAGTCTGCATGGTGACATTTTTTCTTGTATAAGACACGAATTGTCATGCTACTGTTTTTGTTGATATCTCCAGGTCGCAAGGAAATTTACTAGTAAGGTTGAAGGGAAGATGGGATATGAAGATTTTGTCTATTTCATCTTGGCAGAGGAGGACAAGTCATCCGAGCCTAGTCTGGAGTTCTGGTAATGTAGTAGTTCTGTAGAGTTGATGATTTTGGGTTAAGATGATGCACTGTGGGAACAGCATGCACATTGATGCACATGCAATATTTCACTGTTGACAAAATGTACACGCCTGTATCCTGTCTTCGCTGTCTTTGATGTATTAGAGCACGAAAGCATTTGGAAGTTGGATACCAAGCTAAGAATAATTGCATAACTCGAAATCTCATGTCAGAACTAGGAAGTGATTAGTCCTGCCTCAAAGGAGAAAAAGGCTATGGACGTTTGAAGAAATGTTTTCCGAAAACTTGTTGAGATATATGTGATCTAGGTGTCCATGTGATGGACTGAAAAACTACCGATTTTAAAAGTCTTGTTACCATAGTTTTAATTCAATTGACTTTTCTTTTGGGGAGATTCTAATGATAAATATGAGTTGTGACAATTTTTTTTTTCCTTACAGGTTCAAGTGCATAGATTTAGATGGAAATGGAGTTCTGACGCGGAATGAGATGCAGTTCTTTTATGAGGAGCAGCTGCATCGAATGGAATGCATGGCCCAAGAGCCGGTGCTTTTTGAGGATATATTGTGCCAGATAATTGATATGATCGGACCAGAGGTTTGTCCTTAGCTTAACTGCAACGTTAGTGGTAGTTTTATTCTCCTAAGTGCATTTGAATTGCACTGTGAAACTTGTTTAAAGAAGTAAGTTTTGGCGTCCTCTGCAATTATTACATGCACCCTTGCAGCATTTCTGCATGAATGCTAGCTATTTCCGGAAGGAGTATTAGACTCTGAAACATCGCTTAAAAAGAGGCTAACAAGAGCTGAGATGGCTGAATGGTTACATTGTCCTTGATCTCCAGGGAAACAGCATACATATGCTGAAGAAGCTATTTTTCTGATATTGCTCCAGATGCATGATTACTTGGATGTATTTTGACATTTTACCCATCTGTTGTCATGAATGCAGGAAGAGAGCTTTATTACCCTGCGAGACCTTAAAGGCTGCAAGCTTTCGGGGAGTGTTTTCAATATTCTCTTCAACCTAAATAAATTTATGGCATTTGAAACTCGTGATCCATTCCTGATTCGCCAGGTAAAGTAGCACTGTAATCTGTATTAAATACTATATCAGTGTAATAGTACATTGAACATGTCATGATAAAACAGGAACGGGAGAATCCAACGTTGACGGAGTGGGATCGCTTTGCACATAGAGAATATATTAGGCTTTCTATGGAAGAAGATGTTGAAGATGCCTCTAACGGGAGTGCTGAAGTCTGGGATGAATCCCTTGAAGCCCCATTCTAAGTTGTTAGGTAATGGATCCTACTTCATCTGATCTCATACTGGCTACTCTTCAGGATGTTACAATGTGGATTGTGGAATTTGTTATGTCTTGTATATTTTTGCCTTCCTTTTTTATCTTGCCAACTATTCTTTTTTTTGTCCTTCCTGTTTGTTTGGTGCTGCATATCAGTAAAGTTTGATTTTTAAGTTTACCGTTCGTTGTAGGTTTCCTATACAAGCAGCAGATCCTTCTACAATGGCCATGGAACAGGAAAATTGTACATCAGACATTCTTTTGATCGAGTGTATGCGGAGAGACCAAGAACTTGGCGAGATGTAACACAGTTTCCGTCACATGTCAGCTAGGAAAATATCCAAGCTTGTGTGCATACCTTGAGAAAGCAACAAGGAGCAGCTCCAGGAAAGCTGGAGTCCCTGCAAAAGGGAGAGGGGGGTAGTTGCCAAGAGGTGGTTAATCAGGTCGAGGTCCAAGTAGCTCTGAACATTTACCGCATTTTTTAATTATCATTTGTATGATATATACCTAAGTCAAGGTCTTTGCCCTTCCAATGTAGTGGCTTTTTTTGGTACATTTAATTTGTACGGTAATTTGTTGGGTGCCTGGCGGGTAGGTTATCCTTGGTTTTATCAATTTTTTTTCCTGACTGTATTTATGGATTCTTCTCAGTCTCTCTATGATGTAATACAGGAGATTTGCATGTTGTTTGAGCTATGGTTTTATTTCAGTTTTCTCATCCAAATCAAATGTTAGTTTTGTTTTATCCGATTGATCTACCTCCTCTTCCTCGGTTGTTGTGGGATTAGGAGGAAGAACTGGTGTTGGTACAGAGCCACTAGCTCAAGAAGTTGAAGCCATAACAGTAGAGGAAAGGTCTGGCTTTGGATCAAAAAATACTAGCGAAAACAAAACCCTGATGTGAGCTAAACCCTAATAGGGGGATATGCTCGAAAAAACTAGAGAAAGCTCAACCAAAAAAAAAAGGAAAGAGGAGTCATTTAGGAATTAAGAATTTGGAATACGATGCGGAGGGGATATTAAAAATTTATTCATGCGGAATATGATGTTCGCTCTTAGAAAAAATATCGTCATATTTTATCGTCATATTCATAGTTACTGTCTCATCTAGGACTGAAACAAAATACAAAAGAAAATGTGATCCAGTAAAGACTGCCACCTCATACCATACCACCACAACAGGCAAAAATAAACATTTATCACATACTCGGACAGTGTAACATAGTTGGACCACTCCATCGGGCATCTCCTGTCTACATGTAACAGAATTGAAGAACAGAAGCAGTTCATGGCCTTTTCCATAGGTTATAAGAGGCTACTTATACAGGAAATTAAGTTGCCTTTGGAGGTGAAGCTAGAATTCTTTCTCTCCCACTTCCGTCGCCACACTAATTAATTAATTAGCAAGAGCCTGATCTTCAGATACTGTTGTTCCGGGTATATATACATATATATCAACGGCCAAGCAATCAAGATTATAAATTGGGTAACTATATATGTTGTAGCGTATATATAGATTGTCGTCAGGAGCTCCTCTACATTACATATAATACCACTGCCTTGGAGGTCAAGCTACTATCGTACTTTGTATTTAATGTCGGCCATGCATTGGATGTGGTTTTTTTAATTATTGCATCACCGAATTACTTCACCATATAATTTAGGCAAAAACACGAGTTCTACGCGGAAACTGAGATATCAAATCCTTTATGGAATCGGTTAATTCTCTTTCTCCTTAGGATTAAAGGATTCATATATCGATATATATATATGTATATATACCTATACCTTTCTCCGTACTTCATATACGGAAAGCCAAAACAAAAACTTCCCTCACACAATATTAAAAACCAAAAACCCATATATCATAGAATTGAACCCTTATAACCAACATGGCTGCAGCGGCTGTGTATACACACAAAAGACCCTATCTGTTCGAGGACGAGTACCCTTCCTACCGGACCCAGAAGAGGGCCCGCCTCCATGCTCCGCCTGTAATCTTTCCCCAACCAGAACCCGAAAACACGGACCCGATCAGCCCTCCTCATCAGATCCCGACGAAGAACGGCGGTGGGGAGTGGGTGGAATTCTTCCTGAAAGAGATGCTAAGCGCGGCCAGCATCGAGGACGCCAAATCACGCGCTGCTAGGGCAGTGGAGGCACTAGAGCAAGCAGTCGCCGGGAGGACCCGCGAGGATGCCGCGAGGCGGTACGGGGAGGAGAGTGCAGCGGCGAAGGAGAGGGTGGAGGCTCTTGGAAAGGAGAACGCGGTGCTAAAACGAGCGGTGGGGATACAGCAGAAAAGAATGGAAGAGAAGGAGAAGGAGTTGCAGGCTTTCAAGAACGCTGCATCGCTGAGTCAGGACAAAGTAAAGATCCTTGAACTGAAGAACTACGGGCTGGCCATGCATTTGAACCATGCCCTTGGCTGCGGGAACTCCTTCACTGCCAGCAACCGTGATGTTTTCTGATGATGATGATGATGTGTTTTGATAATGACTAGGTTGTTGTTCTTTTTTTGGTAGATGTTGTTATACTATACTAGGCCAATAATATAATGTATAACAGTATTGCGAAAAAATTGGACATATGTATTATATCAGTTTCCGGTGTGTGTAGTTATGATTAACATAATTCGGCATGTCTTATATATTTGTGGTTAGTATCAATTATTTTGAAAATTTGGTGATGCAAACTTTTTTTTTTAAGCTGGGAATCCACCGCCAAGGTTACATACTCCATCTGCAATTCCAAGCCCAGACGAATATAGTAGGACAAGTTGAGAGCAGGGATATGCTTAATTTGCATAGCCAAAGTTTTGTCCAGCTTGCCAATCTCGCATAATGGCTCCCATTACCATATACACCAGTAGAATCCAGGAGGATTGCGCGCGCTACATATACCTGTACATGTTGACCTTCACAACATTATTGGGTGGAGGTTTCCAGTGTTATTCTTCTCTTGGCTATCCTGAACATTCTGAAAAACATGCATGCTTCTGATCCATATCAGCCAACATGTGTACAGCATAACATAGTTTTCTCAAAAGTTTTGAGTTCCAAAGGTTGAGCACACACATGCTGCAACCAGAGATGGGTTGAGTCCAAGCCTGAATCAAACATCAGTTATTAGGCCTACTCTCCAAACCTCACGAGGCCATGGCCAACCCTTATAGGACATATATATATAGACAGTCTCAGTTTACACTTGGGACAATTGAATCTATCGCACTCAATTTGGTCACTTGGTGGCATGTTGGCTCGCACACGTAGAATATTAATTAGTGCATACTCACTCAAGGATCAAAACTACTAGGACGAAGTGTCATTCTTTGCATTTTTCAATCTAGGCTTAATTGTATTTTTGACGAATCAAAACAAGATTGACCTTTAAAATATGCTCTTGCCCTCTTCCCGCCCAAAGCCCCTATATACCATCTCTTTTTTATCCCTTTTTTTTTCTTCTTTCTTCTCCTTTGTTTTCTTCTCCTTCCTACATATTTTATTATTTTGATCTGTCTTCATTCTTTTGACTCTATCTTATAAAAATATTTATACTATATTTTCGGAAAACAAGCAAGTGACACTCGGTGGCACGTGCTTGTGCAAGTGGCACAAATTGGGCAAGTGTGGCAATTAGGACCTTACTCACCTACTTGCTTAGCTTTAAGGTGCAAGAAAGCACCTCAACCTCTCACTTCCTGCCCAAATTCGAGTTGAGCCTTAAGAGGAGAAAGAACGAGAGAAAGAGAGAAAAAGAAGAGAAGTGAGCTAAGGGGTTCTGCTCTCGGACAGACTGACTCCTGGCCATTAAAATGGTGATTCCGGCCAAACCATAGGTTGGAATTGAGTGAAATCAAAGCTCAATGATAGCTAGCATCCATAGCTTTAATATGGGATGGACTTTGAGGATTTTGGATCAGAAATGAGAGAGTTATGGACCCTTAAAGTTCACTGTTCTACAGTAGTCTTGTTGCTTGACCACGAGTTCGTATTGGAGCCATATCTGGAGCTAGAGACCTTAGAATCAAGTGTTCTTTGTGGCTCTGAAAAATATAATAAGTAGGGCTATAACTCTTGTGTTGATTACCTAAGCTGGTTCAGTCTCTAAGGGCTTTGTATTTCGGGTTGAAGTAGCTGTTTGTGTAGGGCAGTTTCTGCCTGATTTGAGAAAAGATAAGTGTTGTGGAGTTTGAGTTGTATTTCACATGCTATATTGCTGTGATTTGATTGAGATGCTTATCTATGTGTATATAATAGGTACTAAGGTCTAAGATACCCTTTGGTTCTAAAGGAATGGAATTGGCCTAGGGATGCCTAGGTGATGGTAAGTAAATTGGTTATACGAGTAGTGATTGCTAGTGCATCATTGTTGGGCGAAAGGCCATTTTGCATGCTTATTGTGCATGATTGTTTGTTGATTTGGCTTGTTGGCCATTGTGGACCAATTGGGCATTGCTGGCCATTATGGGCTAATCACGCCTAGTTGGCCTTTGTTGGTTAATTGTACATAATTGTTATGCATTAGTGATTATGGAGTTTGATACTTTGTAGTATTTGTGTTGCATTTGCATTTGATGGTTTTGCTTCCGTTTACGCTGCGCATATCGTTGGTTAGTAACCCGCTAGGCAGAGGCAACTAGCTTATGCGAGGAGGATTATAGGCCTTAGGGTGCCCTGTGGCACGACGTGGGTACACTCGGTACCTGAAAGCGGGTTGTAGCTAGTGGTTTCGTTAGAATGTCAGCTACCTGATCTTCACCACTAATAAACTGAACTTGCAGCTTGCCATTAGAGACCAGTTCCGGACAAAATGGAAATCTATTTCCACGTGCTTAATGCGAGCATTCAACACTGGATTATGACTTAAAAAATTTGCTCTCAGATTATCTCACGACAGAATAAGCTTAGTCACTAAGATGCCTAACTCCATTAAAAGAGTCTTAACCCACATTAATTTTGTTGTTCCATCTGCCATGGCCTTGTATTCCACCTCAGTGGAGGACTTTGAAACAGTTCGTTGCTTTTGAGATGCCTAGGCAAGAAGATTGCCACCAAAGAACACTAGGAAACCTGTAGTAGAATTCCTATCATCCGGACAGCCACCCAGTCCGCATCTATAAAGACCTGAACATCCATATGAGCTGAGCGAAGACGAGCAAGACCATAATGAATAGTGTTTTGAAATACCACAGAATTCTTTTCGCAGCAACAAGATGAGTCTGAGTAGGGGCATTCATAAACTGACTAACTTTGCTTATAGCAAATGAAATATCCGGTATTGTGATTGGTAAATACTGGAGGGAGCCAACCAACTGATGATGCACAGTGGCATCTAGAAGTGATTCTACATCCCTTTTTCGCAAGTTTAATGGAGCAGCAGCCGGCGTAAGCACTGGTTTACAGGTCGCAATGCTTGCCTTTGTCAAGAGATCCCGAACATACTTAGTTTGGGTGAGCAGAAAACCAATAGTTGTACAAGTCACCTCAATGCCTAAAAAGTAAGTTGGGTGACCTAGATTCCACAATGCAAATGTGCAGCCCAATCGAAGCAGCAGATCATGAACAAAAGAAGAATCGGTGTGACAATAATGTCATCAAAATAAGAAAGAATAAAAACTCTAATGTCAGACTAATTATAGATGAGGAGAGAAGGATCCGACTTGGAGATTGAGAACCCTTGAAGTAGAAGAAAATTATTAAGGCGAGAATACCAAGCACATGGGGCATGTTTCAATCCATATAAGGACTTTCGCAACAAACAAACATGACGAGGGTTTAAAGAATCAACAAACCCCGGAGGTTGTACCATATATACTCTTTCCTGCAAATTACCATGAAGAAATGCATTGCGTGTATCAAGTTGATTGAGAGTCCAGTTTCTGGAAAGTGCCAAAGCAAGAACCAAGCGAATGGTTGCAGGTTTCACAATAGGACTGAAGGTTTCCAGAAAATTAATACCAGCCCGTTAATGGAAACCTTAAGCCACCAAGCGAGCTTTATACCATTCAATGCTTCGATTAAACTTCCGCTTGATGTGGTATACCCACTTACAACCAATGAGATTCATTCCAAGTTTATAGGGAACAACGGTCCAACTTTGGTTTTGAATCAAGGCACTCATTTCATCTACCATCGCGTGATGCCATTCAGGTGTTTTATTGGTAGTAGAAAAACATGTTGGTTCCTGTGGTTGTGTAGGTGTGACTTGGACAACATGGGTTGTGGAAGCCCGTACCCCAATCAAATAAAAATAAAATAATTAAATGAAAAAGAGTTACCAAAATACTCTTGAAACCTGGGGTACAAAAACCGATGCTTCGGCATACAAACATTTTCCATAAAAATGTTTTAACAACGAGATGTCATAAAAGTAAATGGGACCAACCGGCTTAACAAGTAGTAAGCCATCACAGCATCATGCCGACATAATATCACAAAAAATCAACTCCGGCTAACTGCCGATATAGAGACAAATATTTATGACATCTCGAGTTATTTATCATGCAGCGGAAGATGAAAATAATAATAAAACTCAAGATAGAAAATAACATGCATATGGCCCTATGGATCCCACCGAGAGATAATGCACAACTACCTGCTGAAGTGACTGCGTCTGATCTCCGTGTCAAAGGTATAAGTGGGTCTGCACGCTAACTAAAGTCTGAAAAACAACGGTGGCGATTATGTGAGTCGCCTACTCAGTGAACATTAAAAGTCTAAATATACATGAAAGTGAAGTCATGCTCGTAGGGTGAGTAGCTCACGAGCACAAGTACAACATACTAGCAAATCAGAATCACACACCAACACATATACGTTTTATGGTATTATAGTTCGTATTATTTGAACTCAATGCGTTATTTTATTGTTATTATTATTATTATTTTTATTATTATGGGCCCTCTACTGTGAGTCAAGTCTCGGTAGCGCATCTGATCAGATCAGGGTGTGAAACCCAAATGTCGAACCTCAGAAGGGGTAGATTCTGAGGCCAAAAACCACTGATAAATCTCAAGTGGCCGCTAGCTACTTGAGGTTGCACTCAGACACACCTAACCGGTGCAAGTCTTCCAGGGGTGCACCTACATCCCCTGGGCATGCTAAACAACATAATGTGACCCGAGGGTACCCACCCTCCCTCGGGGCTACCAACCGACGCCACAGTAGAATTTAGTATTTTATCCTTAATTACGTTTTTACATTTCCTTTGAGATACATTATGTCTTTCAGGGAAGTGTGAACTGAATGTGTCCCTGTATCATCCGGGCCTGCGGCCCATAACCATACATTATCACCAAAGTAGTTTACATGATATATTTCATAGCAGTGTTTCATATAGAAATTAGACATGTGAGAACAAGCAGGTATACAATTCCATTCATCGCATGTAGCAAACAAGGCAAGTAAACAAACAAACCACACCAACATGCATTCACAAAACATACATATAAAGACTTGTAATGTCACCTTAAAATGCAGTTTATGACTTCTCCCCGATCCGAGTCTACGGCTCCAGAGGTATCTCCCGTGCCTGAATACCGGCACATAATATAATCACTAAACCAATTTTAGGAATAACAACGTGTATGTAAGTTAATTGTATACTCTAATCGAGTAACTCCCGACCCTAACTATCCGATTAAAAGGTCACCGGGCCTAAGTCCAAAAAAGGATATTTTTCCATCTATAACTCCAATGATTAGGAATCTAAGGTTCATCGATTTAAGTTCATTAACGGTTCTTGGGCCTAAAGCCCACTAACTCCTAAATCACTAATTCCGGGCCGCGGGCCCACTTCCTTAAGTCCATATTTATCGATTATGAAGTTGGGCTTCGAGCCCGTTCTTAATGTCCGTGAATTTAATTATCCGTGATTGGGTCATAAGTCCGTAACTTTAAGTCCATTTAAAACCTTCTAGCTTCAAATTGAGATTATTGGGCCTGGGCTCGGTTTTTCCTAAAACCGTCCTAAAGCCATCCCGAGCCCAAGGTTAATCGGCCTAAATTCTATTCGTGTCGGTAAGTTCTCCCCGGCCACACACTCTAATTCTCCGCTCTCGGTAAACCGTAATTCACTAAATGTACAAATATAAATATAAGTGTATTTCGTAAAATAAATTCCAAAATTTAAGTACGTAACATAACCGAGACAAATCATAGATAATTACCGACTAACACTTGTAAAAACGAGAATTATCGTCCGCCGGCAGAACCCGAGTCTTCGCCGGAAAAGTTCCCGAGCCCTCGCCGGAACAGTACACCTACGCCGGATTCCGGCCAACCTCGCCGGAAAACTTCACAACAGCCCGAAAATCAACCCGCAACACACTGCCAATCCGAGCATCCACAAAACGACATTCAAACAAAACAACTTAGTCGTAGAAACACCAATTGAACGAACAGGTAAAGAATTAAGGAAATCAAATCCTTACCCGGAAAAGATTGTTCACGAACACACACACACCGAGTACACACACACCCGTCCACGACAACTGCCGGCAACAACAACACACACAACACAATCCACGCGCACGAAGCCAACCAGCAATCCGCCACCAAACCAACCTGAGACAACACAACACCCACACACATCAGTTCGCATCGAACAGCCCAAACACACACGCACAAAATCCCGCCGGCACCAACCCCGAACAGCACACCCACGTCGGCACCAATCCGACCCGGATAGCACAGCAACAACATCACAACCACCACAAGACCACACAGACCCGCCAAACCGAACCCATCGCACACCACAGTCGCCGAGCACAACACACAGGACCACCCAGACCGAAATCAATTCAGCACGAACCCACAAATCGAAAGGGCGAAACAGAGGGGAATCAAGGAAAAGAGGAATTGTTGGCTTACCTCGTTGAGGGTGCTGCCGTACGCGAGACGGGGCCAAGCTTGCTCTTGGTTCCTCTCGTTTGTCACGGCCAAATCGACTTCGAGCCCTCGCCGCACAACTCGCGACGGCGGTGGCTCACGAGGACAGGAGCAAGGGAATAGAGATGACGATGGTGGTGGTTTTGTGTCCCAGCGGTGGTGACACCGAAAGATGGTGGCGATTATGGCGAGAGAGAAATAGGGAAGGATGGGTTTCTGGTCCAAAAACGAAAAATGAAGAGACAGAGATAGGGAGAGAAATGAGAGGATGAGAGAGTGGTGTTTGATGCCGTTGGCATCATAGTGGAGTTGAGAAGTGGAGAACAATGCCGTTGGGGTGTCGGCTGGGTGGAGAAGAAACGGAAAAAAGAAAAGTAAAGAAGAGAAAGAAGAGGTGAAGGAGAAGGAAGAAGGGAGGCTGCTGGGGTTAGGGCGTGACCCGCCAGCCGACGACGCGTCGTTGGCTGGGCGCAGTCAACCCGCCTCAGTTGACCAGCCCTTTCTTTTTTTTTTTTTTAAACTTTCAAAACGACGTAGTTTCAAATGAAACTACGCTAAACCTCTCGTTTCGCCCCGATCTCGAATTCGTTTCCCACGGAACCCGAACTATGAACAATACCGACTTAGAATTGACATTCTCATGGCAAAATAATTTATTTCCTCAACCAAAACTCGAAAAGACCTCAAGGGTAAAATCGGAATAGATTTCCGAAAATTCCGAAAATCAACTTATGAAAAATTCGGGGCGTTACATTTCTACCCCACTTAAGAAAAATTTCGTCCTCGAAATTCAATCATCAAGTCCGTAGGTCCTACCACGATAAGTTTCTAGTATTCTCCACTAGATGTCCGAACTCAACGCGAGATATCACTTATACCCTTAAGTGACATTTCCTCTGCCTATAAAAACTGAACCTCATAATTGAGAACTCACACACAACTATGGAATTGGTGAAGGTGCTCTCCTTGAGGGGGATAAAAAGCATCACGTCCCGAGTTCGAATCCCGAGTGCTGCAGCATGGTAAAGGATTAAACCCAAGAGGTGTGGGCTGAGGGATGTGATGTAACAATACCTGAATATGGTGGGTCCCTCGGGGAGAGGGCCTTCAGAAGGAGAATATTGGGATAGGGGGTTGCGATTTTGACGAAAAGTCATTTTATATTGCTGAGTAGGTTGTTGTTGTGGTGGACTAGGTTGTGGGAGCTAAGTATGGGATAAGGTTGGACTTGAAGGAGGAGAAGAAGCAGTTGGTAGGGAGGAGTTAGGGCTAGGTGGATTCGGTTGTGGACATGTAGTCATTGGGGAGGACTCTAATGAGACAGAAACCGGCTGGTGAGTGGTTTCTAGAGAAGATAAGGATGGTGTGATAACATGAGTTTTAGTAGGAGTTAATATTACCTTTGTGGAATCAGAGGGAGAAAAAGACGGACCAGAAGACGCATCTTGCTGCAAGACAAGGAAGAATACATGAAGTGGCACAAAGGTCCAAGCACCATCAGAATATGGACATTGAGACAAGACCTCCTGTTGAGTAGATAATGGGAAGATAGATTCGATAAATTTAACATGACATGCTATGTAAAAATGCCTGTGTTTTAGATCGTAACATCGATAACCTAGGTGAGTGGGACTGTACCCTAAAAACACACTAGCAGTTAAATGAGAATCCACCTTGTGACGATTATAAGGAGGTAAAAATGGGTAACATAAACACCCAAAAACTCGAAGAAAAGAGTAATCTGAAGGCTGATTAAAAAGACATTGATAAGGAGATTGATTCTGATTTATTGGAGAAGGCAAACGATTGATCAAGAACACAACAGTATCAAAGGCAAAATGCCAGAACCGTTTGGGAACATTGGCTATGGCAAGAAGAGTAAGACCAGTCTCGGTAATATGTCGATGACGACGTTCAACCACCCCTTGTTGTTCATGAGTGTGGGGGTACAATCAATGTTCAATTTGGTCTTAGCTCATTAACATTCTTGTGTCAAAAGCACAAGAGGGATGAGGTTTCGGATTCGAGTTTCACCTTCCTCAACTAGTATAAAAAAAAAAAGTTCAATTTGGTCCTTCTTTATAACAGCCCGGGTAAAAATTTGGTATTTTTACCAGGACTGTAAAAGTCGTTATACAGTGATTTACCAAATGAATTAATCTTGGGTAATTAATTCAAGGTAAATCGGGCATCGTTTTTCGAAACCAAGGTTTTTCCCGCGCTCGGGATTTTTCTGTGGATTTTTCGGACCTAAGTTAGTATTTTTCGGGTCCTGGAATCCTCAAAAAAATCACATCAGAAATATAACTAAGGAGGTGTATCAGTTATTTTCTGGTCCAGACGGTACACGACTTACTTGCATGATTGAGGGTTGCGCCGCCTCATCCCTCTGTCACTCGTGACCTGCCTTCTCCTGTAAGCCCGTGATTTCATGCTTGCACCACCCAATACACTTTCACCTTCCTGCCTGCAACCATACCCAGTTTTTCTTCTTCTTCGTTTCTTTTTCCTGCAACACACACAAGACCTAGTGATAAAAAAAAAGAAAAACACACACCCTCACCCCACGCCGTCGTTTTGCAATACCCATCTCTTTTCTCTTTTCTTTTCTTCTTCCTTCTCCCCGTGACCGAGACCACCCGACACCATCACCATCTGTTCCACCGCGTCACCTCCTCTCTCTTCTTCCTACCTCGCCGTCCCGCCATCCTTCTTGCTGCATCGCCATCGCTGTCGTGTCCTCCTGTGTGCGACAGTCGAGCCGCGAGCCTCCACGCGCCACCACCTGCAGCAGCAACGTCGCCGGCCCCCCTTTGTCCACGCATCTCGCCACCATCATCTCCCCCTCTTCCTCTCGTCGCGTAATAGCTGCAGCCGCCCCGAGTTCGCCGCGCCCCTGCTACAACCGCCGACGGCAACCACCGCATCACGGTCCTCCCTGCAAGCAGCACAACCACACCGATGCCGCCGCCCGTCTGCTCACCTCGCCGCCTCAATCGCCTTGCCTCCTCCGCGATGAGCTTGCGCCACCCTAGTCTTCTTCGCATTGTGACCTCGCCGCCTGCCGTTCCGACGTCGCTGCATCGTGGAGGAACGAACCCGGAGGGTGAGTGACCCGTTTTAAAAACGGGTCAGCTGAGAAGGCTTGGTGTTGGGCCAACCTTGGCGTGGGCCTGTGCTTGGACTCATGCCTTGGTCTGGACCTATGCACCTGGGCAGTGGGCTGATCTGTTGGGCTACTGTTCATGGCCTAGTCTGTGTTTTAAAAAAATAATAATAATAAATTAAAAGAAAAGAAAACATATATATATATATATGGTTATAATCTGTAAAAATTAAATAAAAATAAAAAGATATATTTTCTGAAAAATATATATATGGTATACATAAGTAATATTTCTGGAAATAGATTATTACATTGATAATATAATTGTTTGGGGATGTATTTTATCTTTAGAAAATAAATATGCATACCTATATTTATTTTTAGAAAATATGTTTATATGATTATATTTTCTAGAAAAAGAATACATATAGTATATGCTTACCTTAATATATAGCATATCAATTACTGTGCATCTTATGTGAGCATATTTGTTATTTGTTATATAGAGTCGATATCGAGCAGTTCTTGTGGAACCGACTTTGGAACCTGTTGAGGATTCCGTAATTGGTAATCGGCTAAGGTGAGGATGGATTTCCTTCGATATGTGCCTATAATACTCGGTTGTTGTGTTTGATGATTGTTGCACTGTTGAGTGTTGCATTTATTGTGGTTTGATTTGGGATGTTTATCCCAGTGCCTTGACTATTTTGGGATGTTTATCCCCGTGCATTGAGTTTTGGATGTTTATCTCTCTGTCTTTTGGTATAAAGAATAATGGATTAAATAATAATTTGTGATAAGGATGTCGATCCTTGGTTTTGGATTGGGATGTCTATCCCGGTGTTTTGATTAGGGATGTTGATCCCTGAGATTTGGTTTTTGGATGATGATGATATAATTGTCATGTGGTAAGTAGTGGTCCGACTCGATGGTTTCAGACTGTTTTGTGATGGCCATGATCTGGGTTACTTGTGATAAGCATAGACATGCTTGGGATGTCTATCCCTGGGTTACTATTTTGGGATGTTGATCCCTCGGCTCTCTTAGTTTTGATCTGGCACCCGAAATATGTTGAGAACCAGTTCTGACCCCTAGCTTATCCGTGACGGGGCCCGAAAAGATAAAACTGGAAATTAGATTTTTGTTTAAGTCTTTTTGGGTCTTGGACCAGTTTTGGGTGGAATCTTTTGGTTTGGTATATTTTGGCTGTTATGCCTGTTTTCGACCTTGAGTATTTTATAGTGTTGCATATTGATTCTCTATCCATGTTTGGTGGGCACTTCGGACTCACCCCTCACCTGCGGGTTTTCATCCCATAGGTTGAGTTATTTGTGGTTCAGGTATGATGCAATCCAGACAGGCTGCGGCGTTATCCCTCGGACAGGACTCGGATCCATTAGATTGCATCAGGTTTTGCACATGTTGATATTAAGATTAAAATTGCTTCTGCTGTGCTATATTTTGGGTCCCCGGGTTCGGGTGACGTGTATTTGCTGTTGGGCCGTTATTTCTGATATTTACATTGTTTGTGCCACGTGTCGGCACTGTTGTTCGGTTAATACTGTAAGTCGGGTAATTAGTGGTCGGGTCGTTTCATTCTTAACCTCCAAGAACTAGCAAGTGATATATTAGGTTAGCAGCTGAGATTTCAGGTTCCACTAGCAAAGTTTCCGTTGGTGCTATTATCAGTGCAATTGTGCTTATTTGAAGGATAACGAAGATGGCTCATTGTCTGAAAACGTGTTTAATTACTTAAATTTATGGACTCTTTGGTGATAACGTAGCTATATGTCCTATTACCACCGGGGGTGGTGGCCTAGTGGTAAAGCCTTTAGCCTGCCGTCTCTAGAATTCGGGTCCGAGTTTCGCCGCTTCCAATCAAGCCCCATAGTGTGATGTGGCCGAATATGGCCTTCCACACGGTGGAGTGGTGGCCGTTGAGCCCGATGACTCCCCGACACTATGACGCGCAGCAGACGAGGGTGTCCGCTGGTGCCTCAGTGGCGGTCTCTACTATAAGGACGGTCTAATGCCAGGATGTAACCGGTATTGACCGAGGCCTAGTCCGACGGGGCAATGATGGCACCACTGATGCCCTTTTTTTTTCTGACAAAAAAAAAGAGCTCAATGGCAATGATTTTATATTTTTTTTTTTGAGAATGACAATGGCAATGATTAAAGAAACACTAAAGAAAATGAGCAATAAAATTACATGAAGTAATGATAATCGTCGTATACTCAACTTTGAAAAGATGCATATAAAATTCGGAAAGATGCAACTCAGAGTATGGGATTTTTTTTCCTCTTAGGCTAAATTTTAATTTACACAAATTAATTTTAGCCTAAAACTATTTTGGTAGTTTAATATTGTTTCTAAAAGTCAAAACAACATAGTTAATTTTGTTACAATTTTTTTCTTTTTTCGTTTATTTTTTCATTTTTTTTATATTTATTTTGTATTTTTTCTTCTTTACACGATTTGTCGTTTAAAAGAGGAAAAAAGATTAGGGGATGGGAAAATATATGTTTGCAACAGCTCCCACAATTATATTTAGAAAAAAGAAATAAGGCATTTTATGTGATATATATATAGAGAGAGTTTTTTTTTTTTTTTTTTTTTTTTGTGGGGGTATGCAAAGAGGATGGCTAACTGGTATATCCGTATAAGCGTATATACGTTTGAGGGAGTTGAGTGAGTTGACTGTAAGTATACTTAAAGGAAAGAAAGAAAGTAGTACAAACACGACAACACTTGGAAGCCCTAACCGCCGGTGAAGTGAAAGAAAAAAGAGGATGAAAGTGGTGGCACTGGTCAGCGGCGGCAAGGACAGCTGCTATGCCATCATGAAATGCATCCAATACGGCCACCAGGTACTGTCCCTCTCTTGGTTCTCTTCCATCCCGGGTTTCCCCTTTTTGGCTTGTATTTGTTTTTGAATTGCTTTGTAGTTTTTGGTTTGATGGGTTCTTTCTTGCGTTAGATTGTTGCGTTGGCTAATTTGATGCCTGCCGATGATTCTGTTGATGAGTTGGATAGCTTCATGTACCAAACTGTGAGTGTCTCTTTTCTTTGCTGAATATTTGTCCTCTTCTGCGCCTCATGCTTTCATGTTAATTGGAAGAAGTGGTCGGTTGCTGTGTTGCTTGCTAGGTTGGGCACCAAATAATTGGCAGCTATGCGGAATGCATGGGAGTGCCCCTGTTCCGAAGGAGAATTCGAGGATCCACAAGGTAATAGGTTTATGTTAATATTGGTAATAGGACTAGGGAAAAACAAAAAGAAAAACTGATAATAATCTTTTACCATGTTTCTGTTGGATTATGCAGGCATCAAACACTCAACTACAGGATGACCCCAGGCGACGAAGTGGAAGATATGTTCATCCTGTTAAGTGAAGTGAAAAGGCAGATACCCTCTGTAACAGCGGTATCGTCTGGTGCTATAGCCTCAGACTACCAGAGGCTTCGAGTGGAAAGTGTTTGTTCAAGGTTAGGGCTAGTTTCTCTAGCTTATTTGTGGAAACAAGATCAGTCATTGCTTCTTCGTGACATGGTAAAAACTGTTATTTTATCAACATTGTGGGAGTGAATCGATATTTGAATAGCCTTTCGCTGTCACCATAACTTCCTTTTTTTCCTTCTTCTTAATTTTCTCTGTTTAAACAGATAGACAATGATATTAAGGCTATCACTGTTAAGGTAAGGGCCACTCGTCCAATGTTCCTTTTTTGAGGTTCTTCACAATATTGTGTAGATTCCAATACATTTCAATGGTATGATTGTGTTTTCCCTGATAAAAAAAAAGGGATTATGAATTTCATGGATGGAATGCTCTGCATCTAAATCTATTTTTTTTTCCTAGTGAATTTCAAGAAGTCTAAACAAGCAATGAGAAATGACAATCATATGCTAGCATCATACTTTTTGCTTGTTTTTGCCATAGGTCACTGCACCATGAATTGCACCTTTCAATTATATCAACCGCATAAATGTTGCCATATGTCATCGGCCTCCATATTAAAAACTGACACCTACTGGCTTTATCTAATCTAAGTTGCAAATTGTTTGAGCGCCATCTACATCTGGAAACCACTTGCTCTTCACGATGCTTGCTGAACCCGTTATTGTCCATGCTGGGAAAATTTAATTTCGGCTAGTAGCATAACTATGCATAATCTTCAGACTTGTCAATAGGTCACATGGATGTAAACTCAAATGTGGCATGATACTCTTCTAATTCATAGGTTGCAGCTATTGGGTTGGAACCTGCAAAACACTTGGGTAAAGAAATAGCATTCTTGGAGCCCCATCTGCATAAGTTAAAGGAGTAAGTTGTCTATTTGTTCTTTTGCTTTCCCAATCCTCTTTCATATGTCAACATTCCTGCTTTTGACTGTGGACTAGTTTGTTCTTTTTCTCATTACTATGTCAGGTTGTATGGGATTAATGTATGTGGTGAAGGAGGGGAGTATGAAACATTAACGCTCGACTGCCCACTCTTTATTGTAAGTTTGTTTTATGAATTTTTATTCTTATAATTTTGATGTCCCCTTCTCGTTGATTTTTATAAGAGGGTATATGGTGGATGAGGCTGCATTTGAAGTTTCTTATAGTTCTCTATTCGTCCTTTGTCTGTTTCTTATCTAGAATTATGAGTTGTTGTTACCTTTAGTCATTTCTTTTATAGGCAAAACATTTTCGTGTATGTGCGTAATACCCTGATGTTGTCACTGTTAAAGATATTGTACATTTGATTGAAAATGTCCATTTATTTGCTCATGTTGTCGTTTTCCTTCAACTCCTAACATTTAAAATCTCAGAATGCCAGAATTGTGCTCGGTAAATATCAAATTGCACTGCATTCGCCAGATTCCATTGCTTCAGTTGGAGTTATTCATCCTCAAGAGTTTCATTTGGAAAGTAAAGAGAAGTCTCCTTTATTTATTGTTGATGGCAAAACCAACGCTTCCAGCCTTGAAAAACCTGGTTCTGTGTTTGAAGTTGAAGGAGACTGCCCTCAAACAAGTGGTTCTGTATGCCAGCCTATAGCTGAAGTTACTGATTTAGTTGATGTGCCTCACCAAAGACCTCACATCTCTAAAACAAAGAAGGATAACATATTTTCTATGTGTTATTGGTTGCAAGAGTCATATGAAAATTCATCAGGTATTGGATGCGTGATGCATTTGTTGTTATCAGTCCCTGAAAATATTCTTCAGTGCCTGTAGTGCCACTTTTCCTTCTGACTTAATTGAGTTCTATGAATTTTGCCTGGCAGCTTTGGAAGAAGATCTTAAGATTGTTCTAAAGAACATAGAATCACAACTTGCAGAATATAGTTTTGGCTGGGAGCATGTCCTATATATTCATCTATATATTTCCAGTATGCAAGAGTTTACTTCAGCAAATGAGACATATGTGAAATTCATTACTCAGGAGAAGTGCCCTTTTGGTGTTCCTTCCCGCAGTACAATAGAACTGCCTCTGTTGCAAGCAGGTATGGGAAGGGCTTATGTTGAAGTTCTGGTGGCCAATGACAACTGCAAAAATGTCTTGCATGTACAAAGTGTTTCCTGTTGGGCACCTAGTTGTATTGGACCATATAGCCAGGTATTTGCAATTTACCTGCCATTAACTCACAAACTTGTGCTCTCAAGCCTGGGAAAACTTAGTATTTTTTGGTGCAGTCTCATTTCCAATATGATGGTGAAATAAGTTCAAAAAATTATTTGGAAAATTTTTTGACTGTTTTGTCTCTCAAAACGTCTGGTAGAATCTTTTATGAAAGGGCAATGTTAAAACAAACTACTACACGGCTACAGCTATGTTTTGGGCAGCAAGCAAGATTTTGCTCCTTTTGATACCTCGGTTCATTGAATCCATATTTGGACTGATGAAAAGCTTGGTTGTCTCTATTATATGTTGATGGAATCATGTTCTTGATATTGAGGATTAAGCTGCTTATATATGTTTTGAGAATCCATGGTGATGATAATAATAAGCCCCTCTTTTCTGTTTTGAGAATTAGTAGAAGTATGTTTTGTGTGGTTGTGTGATTGTAGTTGAACATTCTTATTTCATTCATGGACATTTATGATGGCATGCCGCTATTTTTCCTCAAACTTACATTGTAACTTGGTACCTGGATCTTTTTAGTTTATTTATTTGTTTGCTTTCAGGCAACCTTGCATAAGGAGATACTCTACATGGCTGGGCAGCTGGGCCTTGATCCTCCCACAATGAATTTATGCAGTGCAAGTCTCACTGCTGAGCTGGAACAAGCCCTTAAAAACAGTGAAGCTGTGGCGGGATCTTTTAACTCTTCAATATCTACATCCGCTGTTCTCTTTTCTGTTTACTGTTCAGCGCGTATCCCATTATCTGAAAGACACAAAATTCAAGAAAGTCAAGACTCTTTTCTTAAACATACGAGACTTCTTCAACTAGAGAATGGAAGCAAGTGTAAAATTCTGGATCCTATATTTCTGTATGTTCTGGTGCCTGATCTTCCAAAAAGGTAATTCGTGTTCCATCTTTTTGAGTGTCCATTATCTAAATGATTAACTGTCACCATTGGGAATCTATTTCTCCTCTTAACACTACTGCTGGATGGTATATTATCTTTCTGGGTTTGTTTATTTGTCTCTATGATTGAATGCCACTTCTGGGAATCGTTATTCTCCTGTTAACTGCTACTGCTGGGTTGTCTATTATCTATTTGTTCTGCTGCTGATCTATCAAAAAGGGATTTTTTTTGGTGCCACTGGAAAAAACACACATAAACTAGAATAAGCCACTAAAACTTCACACAATATGGACTGTTCCCACAAAAATTTTGGTGCAAAGTGCAAACCAAAGTTTATTGATCTTGAGTATGTTCTTTTCCAAATATAGTAGTAGAGGCTAGAGAATGTGAATCAAATAGCAGTTTAGCGATCATTTTCAACATTCAGACTCATAAACTCGCCCAGTTACAAACAGGGGCGGGGGGTGGTAAGGGTAGAGTTATGTGTCACAAGTCGGATTGACAACTGTCCGCGGAGGGAGGGATAATATTAATGCAACTGGCCTTCATTTTATGACCAAATACGTCTGTTGACATCCTGATCCAATTCAAGATTTGTTTAATTGTTCACTATGTGTTTGTGCGAGAATTTTGGCAATTATGTTTTTAATATCAGTCCTTTATTTTCACACTATTTGTTCTAATTTTGAATCAAGATAGGAACATGCTGCGTCTGTCTTTCTGAATCGTGTTGAGGCATATTCACAAAAAAAATATTTTGTATTCTACGATTTGCCTGGGCGAGCTTCTTTCTCGAAGTGACATGTTTCCTCTGCCTCTATGGTTATTGCAGCGCATTATTAGAGGTAAAGCCCATTCTATTTGTCCCAGATGATTCAGAAATAGCTGCTGAGAAACTTCAAGAGCAATTTGCTGTTGCAGTGCCCAACTCTTGGGGTTTTCAGCATGCACATTGGCATGACTCTTGTATTCAGAAATGTGTAGTTGGTGGGAAAATATGTGCAATTCTTGTGTCCATTACGAAAGAAATTGTTGCTAAGATCTGCTCCGAATCTCAAGGCTCCAAGGAAGATCATGGGGATCACCAAAGCTCTATCGCAGAACATGACATGGAAAGAATATCAAGATTTTGCATTTATCTACTCGACAGAATGCTTATGGAGAATGGTTTTTCTTGGGAAGACACAATCGTTAGTTTCTCAAACCTCATTTTTCCTATTCTTAACTCTTCCAGAATTCTTTCAACATCAGTTGTGCTTTCATCGCGTATATATGCTAACGCATAGCGTTTGGTTTATACAGAGTTTGAGGATCTATTATCCAACAAGCCTCAGCCTGAATCTGGAGACGCTGTCGACCATGTTCACAGATGCTTTCAACCAGCTTGCTGAAACAGGCCAAAGGTTTGAAGTGGGCACAGAACCCATATTTAACATTGTTCCGGTCTTGGGCGCCGGGAGTTCTGCGGCATGCATGGATGATATAATCACATGCGAACTATTTTCCCGGAAATCCTGAATCTTATTTCTTGACTTTTAACATTTTGTGAGGACCCATTCCCCAAGGAATGATATGATCATCAGGAAAAAAAAAAAAAAAAAGAAGGAAAAACATATTGGCCACGAAATACGTTGCACATTGGCTCCCCTATTTAGACGAATTATCTGCTTGAGTGCACCTAATTTGACCAGAAATCACAATGTAATGATTCTGAGGGCGAAGCAGGCATATCCCGCCCCCATTAGTGCAGGTATGGCTTGAGACAAGGCTGAGGCCCAAGGTTGTCTTAGACTTGTTTTTCAGAAGCGTAATATTGAAATGAGGGCATGCAAAAATGTTGGCGTGATTTCTAGACAACTTATTTTCGAAGGCCTGCCCCTAGCTTACAAATTGAAAATACTTAGTAGGTTTGTTTTCGCTATACTTGGAGGAAAAAAGTGGATTTTAATATTTTATGACACATGTCTAAGATTTGGCATCCCCATAATTTAGACCAGCGTGAGTAATAGAGATTTTTCCCAAAATATGGATGAATGATCAACAATTTAGAATTTAGGGGTTTATTTGTAAACATACGTGTTACAATAACAGTTAATACGCTTTAATAATTCCTGATTTCAATATATAGTATCAGTAATCCTGATACCCACCGTACATATTAGTAAGATAATCTAATAAAAGTTTATGGTTGAGATGAGGCAAATATCAGTCTTATTTAATATTCTTTATCACAACCTAGTTGCCTTCTTTCTTGTGAGAAATTTTTGGCAAAATATGCTAGCATCTACAAGATGTGAATTTTGCTAACAGATAGTGGTATAATATAATGTTGACAATTTATTTTTATTAACTAAGATATATATAAAAAGTACCGGCACTAGTAATTAGTTTAACTAACGGTACACAAATATAGGAGTGTTGAAAAAGTCTCTCAACTAAACTGAAGAAACAGTTTTTCAGTTTAACAAGAACTGAACAGGTTAAAAGAGCCAGCAGTTTTGTGTTCCTCCAACTCTTCGGATTGCTACAATGGCTTCTCAGTTCTGTGTCACACCCCAATCTTCTTTCCTCAACAATACTAACGTAAGTATCCCTTCTTTTGCTCTTTTAGGTTCTTGTTCTTTTTATTTTTTCTGTTGTATTTGATGATTTCTAGTTTCTTCTCGTGATAACAAACCGAGCAAAACATGTAGGCTGATTTTATTATTCATTGTCCAATCTTTTGTTGCTTGCTTGTGTAGGCCTTGAAAAATGGGAATTTTACTACTCCTTGTATCTGGGTTGCTCGAAAGCAAATTTATTTGGCAGGAAATGGTGGTGTGGTTTTGTCAAAGAAATTTGAAGTGAACTGTTTGAAAGACAGAAACAAAGGCAGAGAGATCGATGTGAGAGCTTCTGCCTTGATGGATGAGGTGGCAGAGTGCACAAATGGTTTGCATCATGTTTTTTTTCTTCTTGTGGATGCTGCATTCTTGTTGTTCTTGGCTGTTAAGTTGTTTATGCGATCTTTTTTTTTTCTTTTGTAGAAAATGATATTGGAGAGCCTAGTGTTTCCACATTACTGATGAACTTTGAGAATGAGTTTGATCCTTATTTTGCAATGAGCACTCCACTGTATCAAACGGCCACTTTTAAGCAGGTATGTCTGCTCTTAATCTGTATTTCACAAAATAAGCGTGTTCTCTGTGGCAATGGTGTGGTGGAAAGGGAGATATTGGTGAAAATTTCCAACTTGAATTTTAGTTTGCTTTTGATTCTTGGTTGACGGGAGCAACTAAGCTAAAAACCAGCATATGGACATTTTAAGGGAAGATATTATGTTGTATTTTTCTCAATGTGAGTTGTTAAATCGAGAGGTTTTGCATTGGCTCATGGCATGGAGATGGATTGATATCCATTAGCTAGTTGGCATGTTGCCTCCTCATCAATAAAGATTCACCACAAACGAAATATGAAATAAAATCTTAGATGTGCCCTGGCACTTTAGGACAGTACGAGAACTTAATTTCCCACCAATTGGATTATGGCTCTCCATGTTTCACTATGTGGACAAGGCGAATATGTTTATGGGATGTTTTAACTGTGCCTGTTGCGAAATTTCAAATTTGCAGCCTCACATTGTTTCGCTCAGGTTTTTTAACCCAAGTTTGTCTTCCATACTTTGTGTTGCAGTCATCGGCATTAGAAAATGGCCCATATGATTACACTAGAAGTGGAAATCCTACAAGGGATGCTTTGGAAAGGTATACTTTGTTAGAGTGGCCTCCGTAATTGTTAATGTTATTCTATTTCCATTTGTTTCTTGTTATCTTGATTTTATTCAAACTTTTATTTCTCAGCCTCTTGGCAAAGTTGGATAAAGGAGATCGAGCATTTTGCTTCTCAAGTGGAATGGCTGCTTTAACTGCCGTCTCCCGCCTAGTAGGGACTGGTATTTTTCTACATTTTGTTATTCATTGCATGTACAAGCATTTGAATTTTCAATTGATGTCCAAATTCTCAATACCTCACAACCTTTACTTTTTTCTTTCGTATCTTCCTGTCAGTCTCTGGGATATTATAGTTGTCTACCTGTTGTAAAATTAGTGAAGCTTGTATTATTTACTTACTGCAAGGATATAGGTTCAATACCAGGAATTGCCTGCCAATGTTTGAAACCACACCTTGTCTGATTGATGCAAGCAAGTAGATGGGGTCTAAATTACTCATGCTGTATGCTAGTTATTTAAAATTTGTTACGGACGCAGTTCAGTTTGACTGCATGTTGAAGATCAAACTGTTAAATGTCTGGACAATTTCCCTTGCTGTGGAGAGTCTAGTACCTATGTGTTACTCTATGGTGAAGCAAAAAGTCTGGGTAACTCTTGCAGATTGAGTGTTTGGATAACACCAGCTGTATAGTATTGCAGTCGTTTGCTTGGAGTCACTGTTATTTGTAAATGACAGGTTTTCTTTTCGAAATTCTTACTATCCTGCATGGAAACTCTTTTCTGAGGTCTTCATGATTCTGTACTAGCTCATTTCTAATGCAATCTTAGGTCAGGAAATTGTTGCTGGAGATGACTTATATGGAGGTTCTGATCGATTACTGTCACAAGTAGCTCCAAGATCCGGAATTGTGGTAAAGTTAGTATGGGGTTTCCTCTTCTTCATCGTCATGGTTTTGCTGCAGCTAAAATATGTAATAATTTTGCTTAACCATGTGTAGGCGAATAAACACAGTTGATCTAGATCAGGTTGCATCTGCAATTGGTCCTTGGACCAAGCTTGTGTGGTTAGAGAGCCCAACCAACCCTCGCCAACAAATTTCTGATATACGGGTGAGATAACTTGAAAATGTTAAACACGATTCTTCATGTTTGTGAGAGTTTTTTTAGTGTGGATAGATGGAATTATTCAGCTCTATGATTTTTTATATTTTAGTTATTGACTTTTTCATGAGCATATTTATATGTGCAGTATTATAGCTTGATTAATTTCAAATAACTATATGATTGAATTAGTTATTTTAGTAATATTAGGTAGAGCATCGAACTTAACACATCAAATGATAAATATCATTGTACCTTTTTTTCTTCTTGAAAAGCCATTCGCCTCTTTGTATTTTACTTCATTTTCTAAATAATATGAGGATGTGTTACCGTCTTATGTATGCTTAAATCAACTTGGCTTTTTTTTTTCTTGTCACTTCTCAGAGAATTGCAGAAATGGCCCATGCACATGGTGCTCTTGTCTTGGTGGATAATAGCATTCTATCCCCTGTATTGTCTCAACCCTTGGAGCTTGGAGCAGGTCTCAATAATACTCTGTGGTTTTAAACTTTAGTTTAGAAATTACAATTATGTATTGCCAGTGCTCTTACATGTCTTATGTCAATTGCAGATATTGTGATGCACTCGGCCACTAAATTTGTATCTGGGCATAGTGATGTCATGGCAGGTGTGCTTGTTGTAAAAGGGGAAAGGTAGTTGCTATAAATCCTTATGTTTCTCATTTGAATTTGAGGGTTCCTCTTGTGTCCTGTTACTCTGGACTTCTAAAAACATAAATTTGTGAGCGTGCAGAAAATTAGCATGTACTTCAAGATTTTCTTTTGAGTCTTTAGCTTTGCCTTTTTCAATTAAGTTCAACGCACACCACCTAAGGATGGAAAATGCAGAACTGTATGCAGCTCTGAACTGATAAGTTTTCAAATATTGCCTTTGAAATCTCAACAATTTTCCTATGACATTTATTAATTTTTGTACAATATATGCACGTGTTCTACCAATTATTATGTGTTCTGTACTGTAGTTATGCTTAACTCGACTTGGTTGATCATTTGAAAATTTTGCTCTAAAACTGTTTTTACAGGAATGTGCAAGTAGTTGCACCACTATGTTTGGAATTTGCATAGATATGCTTTGCTTTTTATCTTTATTCTCCGGATTCTGCTAGTGCTACTTTATTGCTTTTAAGCATTTATGATGACCATGCTGAAGCTCTCTTGTTTGCTGACTTTATCAGCTTGGCAAGAGATCTGTATTTCCTGCAAAATGCAGAAGGCTCCGGGTTAGCTCCATTTGATTGTTGGATATGTTTACGAGGCATTAAGACCATGGCCTTGCGCGTTGAGAAACAGCAGGTGATAATTAAACCCACTGAAAATAAACTTCTGTTGTTGATTAAAGTGATTTTTCATTTCGTTTTTGTCTTTTCATCAAACAATGTTGAAATAAGTGTTCTTGTAAAGTGCAGAAAAGGCCTGTCTGTGAATAGTGCTTACCTTCTTGGATTGGCAAAACCTCTTGTGGGTCATGTGCTTCAGTCCTCTTTCCTAAAAAACTTTTCTCTTGGCTGCTTCTCCTTGTTCCCATTTTGGCTGGTTTCAGGATCTGTTGACAGTTGATCATCCTTTACCATAGTGAAATTCCCAAGGACAAACTCCTATTTTCCCTCTGATCCTATCTGGTCAAATATCTAGCATAGATTTTCTATTTGGTTCAAGCCCTAAAATTCTTGTTCTTGATGATCCTATCAATATTTCTGTGACAGTATTTTAGTATTCTACTATGATGTGATGCATCAATGCTAGATGATACATTGTCAGCTTTTGTTTCTTTTCATTGCTGCCTTTGAACTTGCAACCGATACAGTCTCATTTTCTTTCTGTTTCACAAATAAAGAAAATTTGTGGTGGATATATCAAACTTTAAACGTATGATTTGTTCCTTGGCAGAATAATGCACAGAAGATTGCCGAGTTTCTCTCATCACATCCACGGGTGAAGAAAGTTAACTATGCTGGTCTTCCTGGTCATCCTGGGCGTGAATTGCACTATTCTCAGGTGTTGAACCTTAAAAATGGAAATTCTAGATGAACACTGCAGTTTGGAAAAGTTTTGTATACAATAATCTGGTTGTTCATTTTTGCAGGCAAAGGGTGCAGGATCTGTTTTAAGTTTTCTTACAGGGTCACTAGCCCTTTCAAAGCATATTGTTGAGACCACCAAGTATTTCAGCATCACTGTCAGTTTTGGTAATTTTTCTTCCTACACAAAGCCCATTCATGACTTTCGAAATTAGGGAACAAGAGATCTACGATATATACGTCTTCAAGAAATGCTGGGGGGTACAAATAGAATGTTCTTAGATTCCTCATCACAGAACGACAAATTGCATTAGCCTTTGAGTTAATCACATCTTTTTACATTATCATTGTGAGACATTCTAATGACAAAAATTCAACAAATTTTCTTACTACAGCATACGTAGCACTATTTTCAGCCAGAGTTAAAAGCTGACATGCCTCTATTCAACTAATTCGGATATTTTGGCTCTTAAATTTTCAATCCGGGCTGCCTCCTTACTAGTCTAATATCTATTGCAGGGAGTGTGAAGTCCCTTATAAGCATGCCCTGCTTCATGTCCCACGCAAGTATACCTGCAGCAGTAAGAGAGGCCAGAGGTCTTACAGAAGATCTTGTTCGTATCTCTGTGGGAATTGAGGATGTCAATGATCTTATTTCTGATTTAGACCATGCACTGAGAACTGGGCCATCATAGGCCCTTGAGGATCTCCAGCTACTCAACACGGAGCACAATTTTGGATTAGGAGTTCACTGAATTTTGTGTGAGAGTTTCTTTTTGTTTTGTTTTTTTTTTTTTCCCCTGTTCCATGACAATAAGCTTATGGCATGAGTAATGTCTGAACAGTTGCTTAGGAATAAAGTGTAATGGTAGGTGCTTATAAAACTTGCACATAAAACAATAATGTGGCAGTCTATGTAGTTTAAAATTACCCGTCAAAGAATCCTAAACCTCATGCAATTCTTGTTTGCTTATGTCCTAACTATACCTAAGACGCTAATAGCTTAGCAGCATTTCTTTTTCTCTTTTCTTTCTGGGGAGAAAATTAATTGCTATTCTTAGTTGCAGTCTTGCAGATTGTATAAATTTTATTAGGCATCTTCACGCAAAAGTGGGATCCAAATTTCAGCTATTCTCCAGAAAAAGGGCTTGGGCCCAACTAACCCAGGTCCAGGAGAGTGGGTGCAGTGTAGTGTGCACAGATATTTGTGCACAGTACTCTTAGCCTTGCCCAGTTTTCCTATGTGCTTTGAATTAACAAACCAGAAAAATAACACTTTCTCAAAATCTTTGAAGGAATGTGACTCTTCCTAGCAATTATGGGATGTTACCTCACGTACAAGGCTTGTTACAATCACACCAACTCCATACATACCCATTATCCACTACAGTTTTAACTTATAGGCCAGAATATTTGATAGTGACCCTTGTAGAACAAGAAATTGCAAGAAAGATTTCAGCCAACAAATCATGTTGTGGGAAAAAGGAAAGGGAGGGGGAGAATTGACTAGTTTTTATTTGTTTCCATGGCCAAGTTTGGGGTGGGGGGTTCACAAAACCAAAAGGTTGTGACTTTCGAATAAGCCATGAACATGGGGTGAAGGGACCATGTTTTATCAAATTATCAACCATAGATGGATGGACCTATGTACCATTGAGAGCTGAACGTGTGTGGTGGGTTGAGCATAAGAAGAACACTCACTAACCATCCCCACAAGCCCACACACCCTAGTGGTCTACACTAGTATTTGCTCGAGAAAAAAACAGAAAAAGGGAAAAAGAATACACATATAAAGCATATGCTCACCAGTTACCAAGGAGATCATGTGGGCCTTGACTATGGTCCACAAAAGCTTATTCAATCAATTTTTTTTTTTGACAACTTATTCAATCAAATTCAAAACACACAAAGCTGCCAAAGGAGAAGCATTTTCCCTCCATAAACAATAGGCAATTTTTTTAAAAAATTTTTGGGGTAACAATCAAATAGGCAATTAAAGATGCAAGGTTGATAAAAAAAAAAAAGAAAAAGACACATATGTTTAATGAAAAAAAAACGCAATCACTTGTTTGGTGCTTAACAACATTAGTTGCAGTGGTAAAGCGTACTGCATTCCCCTTAAACCCCAAAGATCCAGGTTTTGAGTCCTGGTGGAAGCGGGTGTATGAAAATTGTGCTATTGGTAGTAGTCTCACCTCACAAGGGTGACGCATCGAGCCACGGAGAGAGATTAGTCCGGTAGTCGACTGAGATACTCTTCTAGCATAAAAAAAACAACATTGGTTGGGTGAATCTATATGGGATTGGCTCGATTGGTAAACGATTTGATTCTGCTTAAATAAAGTCTCTCGAAAATGTCTATTGGAAGAGTTATCCACCATAACCAAGCATACAACCCGAATCGAATCCAGATTAGTCAGGATACTGGATAGGAAACAAAAAAAGTATTGTTCGGTTCACGTTGAACTTGCATTAGTTGAGCAATATAAAAATGAAATCTTTTGTGACTTCTTTGGTTCTTTATTTTTTCTCAGTTTTTTTTTTGGTAATTTGGGAGATAAAGTCTACACTAGATTAAGAAGCCCCATGCCCACGAGGCCAACAAACACCGATAGCATCCTGCAATAATAGTGGAGAACAAACCCGTGGAGGGGTTTCAAAAATATGGAGCCCAATCTCAAGTCCAAAGCCAAGGTTGGCTAAAGCATCTGCCACCCTGTTTCCTTCTCTTGGAGTATGCACACATCTCACTGTCCATTCCCTATCTAGTAAATTGCTTAATGCCATTAAGAGCGCATCCCCCAACCTACTTTCTCTTTCACCAGATAGATAGGACACTAGTGCTGCTGAGTCAAGCTCCAGAATTAGCGGCCGATACCCTTGGCTCCATGCAACATTCAGACCATAAAAGGCAGCCCAACTCTCAGTTGTGAACGCTAAATAATGGCCTAAATTTGTACTGAAACCTGTAATCCATCTTCCTACGACATCTCTAAGTAATCCCCCTACACTTGCTAAACCCGGATTGCCTCTAGAGGCCCCATCTGTATTCAACTTTACCCATTGGTCCGGAGGTCTCCCCCAACCAAATAAACCACTCTGCATTTTCCTTTCACCCCATCTCTCACCATGTGTTACCCTCACTTCCTTTTGCTCCTGTGCTAATATAAAAAATCTCCGCAATATTTCCACAGTGAACACTTCGCTGTCTAAAAATCCAATCATTCCTCCATCCCCATAATTTCCAAATAGTGATAGCAAAGATACAATCCCAACTTGGAATATTTGGATCCATACCTTTAGTTTTCAGGTTCTGCAACAACCAACTTCTTAGTGAGCCTGAGTTAAATTCATTCCATTGCTCTCTAGGAACGAGCTTCTTCCAAATCCTCCGTGCACGCCAACAAGATTGCAACACATGCAGTGTGATTTCCTCCATAGAAGAGCATGACTCACAGCAGCTCGATGGGGCTAGTTTACATTTATAATGTTGACTATTTGTCATGAGCTTGTCATGTGCCGCAAGCCAAAGGAAATGTTTAATTCTTGCTGGCCTTTCCGTTTCCAAATGCACTTCCATAATTCATTATCATTCTCCCAATTATGGTGCTCAAGTAGTTCATAGGCCGAGCTGATGGTGAAGTTGCCATTTGATGTACCAGCCCATGCTATACGGTCTTCCCCAAATACATCTTGAAGTGTAAGCATGGCAGCCACTTTCATTAAGATTTCATTAGGCAACAAAACCTAAAACTTTCCCCAGTCCCACTGTCTAGATGCTATAATCATTTCAGCCACCGAGGCCTCAGATAGGATTGAAGGGATCTCTGATCGTATATAGTATGCAAGTGGCACTTCACAGCCCCGCACCCATCTATGATGCCAAAACTTGGTCTCCAAACCATTCCCAATTCTCCATATAATACCTTTGAAGAAACTAGGCCACACCCCATAATAGCTCTCCATAAAAAAGAAGCACTTCTTTTGTGAGAGAGTACAAGGATTAAACCCAAAGAAACCCCATACTTGTGACACAAAATTCGAGCCTATAATTTATCTTTATGATGTATTAAATTCTAGCACAATTTCATAAGGAAAGTTTCATTCACTGCACCCATTTTCTTTAGTCCCACACCTCCATAGTACTTGGGCTGATATAAAGTTCTCCAATTAATGAGATGCACTTTTCTACCATCATTCTTGTCACCCCAAACAAACTTCCTGCATGCTTTCCCAATTTCATCACAAACAGAAGTTGGGAGTCGAGTGGCTTGCATGGTATACAAAGGCAATGCCATCACTACTGATTGGCAGAAGGTAATGCGTCCTGCCAAGGTTAGCTGGTCCGATTTCCACCCACAAGCCTGCTTTGTACCTTTTCCACAAGATGCTTATACGTGTCCTTTGAGACTCTACCATGAACTATTAGAAATCCAAGGTATTTACCTAAATCTGCACATTGTGTAAAGCCACTAAGCTGGCAAATAGAATCTGCCAACTCCACAGGTGTATTTTTTTAGAAGAAAATTTGAGACTTGGCATTGTTGACTTTTGGCCAGAAAAATGGCAAAAAATATTCAAACACTCTATCATCATTCTAGCTTGCTCCAACTCTGTCTCTAAGAATAAGAACATATCATCTGCAAACAATAAATGAGACACAGATGGTCCACTCCTTGCAAATTGAAACGGCTTCCACCTTCCCACACTCACATAGCTAGCAATTAATTGAGAGAGACGCTCAATGCATAATACAAATAAATATGGGGAGAGTGGATCTCCCTGTCTAACTCCTCTAGATGGCCTGAAACTTGTAGAGGGAGCTCCATTCCAGAATACCTGAATTGATGATGAGGAAAAGTAATCCATGATTAAGTTAATCATCTCTGTGGGTAGGCCAGTGTCCTATAAAGTATCACATACAAATGCCCAACTTAATGGATCATATGCCTTTTCTAAGTCAATTTTGACTGCCATAAATCCCTTGCTTTCTTTCAACTTTCCCATCGAATGAATAATTTCCTGGGCCGTTATCACATTATCCGTAATACATCTACCAGGAACAAAACTGCTTTGCACATCATTTGGGAAATAAATTCTTACAACCGATTAACTATAATTTTAGTTACTAATTTGTAAGTAACATTACATAGTCCAATCGGTCGAAATTGTGTCATAGTTTCAGACTGATCCACCTTTAGTATAAGAGCCAGAAAAAGCATTGTTGACCTCTGCGATGTTGCGGTAACCCTCAAATATTCCTCTAAAAAATTGGCACACCAAGTTGCCCACCACTCTCCAATTTTGCTGATAAAAGGCAGCCTGAAACCCATCCGGTCCCGAGGCTTTAAGTCCATCCATCTCTTTTCAGGCCTCATAGATCTCATCTCGCGTCACTCTTCTTCTTAATTGGGTCACCTCACTAGTGGATAATTTCTGGAATTTTCCATACACCGGATAAGTCCCAACAATGCATCCCTCTTGCGAGAATAACTTCTCATAGAAGCATTTAGCCAGCTCCCTAGGCTCACTTTCATCCTCAATCCAGTTTCATGCACTGTCCTTTAGGGCCAATATGCGATTCCTCTTTCGTCTTGCTAGGGTAGTTGTGTGAAAAAATCTGGAGTTACAGTCACCATGCTTGATCTAATCTATCCTAGATTTTTGCAGCCATAATATTTCTTCCTGTGAGGAGATCTGATCGTGTTCAGCTAACAGTTCCTCCTCTAGATTGATTAGGAAAGGATTCCAATTGGCAGAAAGAGCACATTGGATCATATTTAGCCTGGCCACCACCCTTTTCTTCCTGAAAAATATATTCCCAAACACCTCTTTATTCCACTTCTTCACTTTCTCCCGAAATACCTATAACATATCCTTGAGATTAGCTCCATCCATCCATGTGTGTTCTAGAAACTGCTTAAAACCATCATGTGCAACCATGCTTGCTCAAACCGAAAAGGTTGGGAGGGTCCTAATCCACTTCCACTTCCCAAGCAATCGAGAAGGACCGGATGATGTTCTGATTTTAGTCTAGTTAAATGTGTGAGAGTAGCTTCAGGAAAAAGCATGAAACCACGCTGCATTAACTAAGACTCGATCCAATCTCTCAAAGATTCTATCATACCCTTGTAGTTTAGGCCCCCTCCAAGTGAATTTAGGTCTCAAAATCCCAAATCTACCAAGCTGCAACTCTCAATCCATTGCTGAAATCTGATACATCTATTTCTTTCAATCGGTGGCCTCCCTTTACGCTCCTCCATTGTTCTGATCTCATTAAAATCTCCCAAAACAATCCATGGTGCATGAACACCTTGAGCTTTGTCTCTCAGTTTTTTAAACAAGCTCCACAACCACTGACCTTCTCTCCTTCGGAATATGCAAATCACCATCATCTTCAAGGTCAATAAGCACATCAAACTTTGAACTACTCCCAGCTTGAAAACCATTAGAAAATCCACTTGCCTTAAGCGCATTATCAGTAGTTCGCTTAGGAGTAGGAGGTTGGCTTTTACGCATTTGTTGCTTAGAAGCTTCACCAGTCCCTCCTTTAGGATTCCTCTTTCTGCGACCCTTCTGCGCAATCATCCATGGTCAATACGGGTTCATTACCTCCGGGCGAATTACCTCCTCCTGTGACAATTCTGTGACTCCGACGTCCATCTCAACTCCCTGATCATCACGACCTGCTTCCGGGCACCTATCCTTCATATTCCCAAATTTCCCACATTCAAAATAGATATGTAATCCTTCATAGACCAACCGACGCACTCTCCTCCGAATCTTGATCTTGGATTTGAGAGGCTTAGTGAGATCAACCTCCACGCAAATCCTTGCAAAATTACAACGAGAAGCCAGTAGAGTGGCATTTTCAATCCTCAAAAACTTACCAATTCGATTACCCACCCTCATGAGTAGTTCACGATCATAATACGCCAATTCCAACTTGGAAATTTGCACACAACCCACTGCCTTATCAATGGTAGCTATATCCGGATCAAAGTGTGGAACCCATCTCTTCACCGCCACCACATGATCCCCAACCGACCAAGGACCTTCGTACAACACTCTTTCATAATCTGCATCAACTGTGAAGCGCTAGAGGTAAAAAATGTTGCCCATGTCCACCATGGTGACTTGTCCTTGTAGTTTCCATTGACGGGTCATGGAGCGATGTAGAAAGTTGTATCCTACCCTCTTTTCAAGAACTTTAATGAAAAGGGTACGTAACCAAGGACGGCGCAACCGCTTCTTATCCGCTGAAGAGAGCCGAATGACGGGGCATTCATCATCCTCATCCTTGTCTTCGTCCGACTCAGAGTCTTCAAAGTAATCATCCCAATCACGCCTAGCCTCCTGCATCGGTGTATCACCTGGCCCAGCTAACATCTCCCTATACGACACTTTGCGCCTACTTTCCTCACGCTGCAAAGGTTCCTCTTCAATTATCTTTGGGGCTTCAGCTTGTGAATTCATCCCAACTTTGCCACTAGATCCACTCCGGGGTAACTACTTGGGAAGTCTTAAACTTTTCCGCATTCTGCAACCAAGTCTTATACCTTTGAAAACCCCTACTTAAGTCCTATTCCTTTATTAGTTACATCAAACAAGTCCTAAACCTTATTTTCCTCAAGTCCTTCCATTAAATCTAACTTTTGTAAGAGGATTAATTACAGTTTAGTCCCCAAACTTTTGATCTAAAGTAAAAAACTCCCTAAACAAAAAAAATAATAAAAATACCATAAAATTTTATTTTTTAAAAAATATATTAAAATTTTAAACATAAATCAACAAAATTTTAAAATCTTTAAAACATAAATCTTAAAATTTGAAAATCCTAAACCCTAAAATTTAGAATTTTCAAGTTTAGGAATTTAAATTTTTAGAGTTTAAGAATTAGAATTTAGGATTTAGTATTTTAGGATTTAGAATTTAAGGTTTTAGATTTAGGATTTTGGGTTTTGAGTTTTAGGGTGTAAGGTTTATGATTTAGAATTTAAGGTTTTAGGATTAAGGGTTATAGGATTAACAAATTTAAGGTTTAGGGTTTAAAATTTAAAGTTTATAATTTTGGTTTAAATTGTTTAAGTTTTAGAATTTAGTATTTTAAGATTTAGAATTTTAAAATTTTAGGATTTATGTTTTAAAAATTTTAAAATTTTTGTGATTTATATTTTTAATTTTAATATTTTTTTTTAAAAAAATTATAGTATTTTTTTTTTGTTTAGGAAGTTTTTTACTTTAAATAAAAAATTTGAGGGACTAAACTGTAACTAATCTTCTTACAAAGTTAGATTTAATTGAAGGACTTGACGGAAATAAAGTTTAGGACTTGTTTGATGTAACTAATAAAGTAATAGGACTTAAGTGGGAGTTTTAAAAGGTATAGGACTTGGTTATAGAAAATAAAAAAGTTTAGGACTTCCCAAGTAGTTATCCCGAGCCACTCCCCATGGTAACTTTCACCTTCTTGTTGCTCCGTGCAAATTGGTCTTCCTCTTGAAGAGACTTCTCTGGATCTTGATTCACTCCTACTGCAGCAGCATTCGTTTTGCTAGAGCCTACAGCAGTGGTTGCTTAGGCAGGAAGAGCTACATGCTCCATACCCACCACCTACTTGATAGAAAACCCAAAAGAAAAAACACAAAAGACACTTTCCTTGGTTGAAATAATTTCACGCGCCTACGTGCTGGTACTTCTGGCATATCTTGAGGTTTCTATTTTTTCTCAGTTTTGCTAGTATTATTGGCACAATTCAACCAACGAATCTGTACCTTCGTTGCAGAAACGACAATATTCTCACCAATTACAAATTGTCACTAAAATAGACTTTCATATTCACACACAGAGAAATCGAGAAGCAACTTTGTCTTTACAAGTTTGCTTCTATTTTCTTTCCATACATGAGTAAATGGAATATGGTTAGAAAAAACTTAGTCTTTCTCAAAAAAAAAAAATGAATAAATTCCCATCTTTCGACTTAGAAGTTAGAATGACAAAAGGTTGTTTTTTAAGTTTTTTGTTGTGTTATCTTTTAAACATGTATTTTACAAGTCAAATTAATATCTCGCTCAAATTACACAAAAAGAAAAAAATACGTGATGAGTTGCTTCCTTCTCCCTAGCTCGATATGTGATGAGATAGAGGTGCTTATTCGGAAATTGTGGTGGGTTATCGAAATGGGAAGAGGAAGATCCATTAGTTGTCCTGGGATAAACTATGCCGAAAGAAATCAGTGGGCGGGCTGGGATATAGGTGCGTTGATGCTTTCAACATGGCCTTCTTAGCCAAGCAAGGATGGCGACTTATCTCTAACGAAGGCAGCCTCCTGGCTCTCATCCTTAAGGCGAGGTACTTCCCACGTTCCTCTTTCTTACAGGCCACTGTAGGCTCTAACCCTAGCTATACTTGGAGGAGTATCCATAGAGCAAAGTTCCTATTGGAAAAAGGTGTTCGTTGGCTAGTTAGGAATGGGTCACAGGTCCGGATTTGGGAGGATAATTGGTTACCAAGAGATGACAATTTTATGGTAACGTCTTCGGTTCGGGAGCTTGATCCGCATGCCTATGTCTCGGAGTTAATTGATGAATCTATGGCTGATTGGAAGTTTGAGCTACTTGACTCTATTTTCTCACCAGATGAAGCCTTGCTTATCAAGAGTATCCCCTTAAGTGTCCGTCTTCCAACTGATGTCCCTACCTGGAATTTCAGCCCTTTGGGGCAGTACACTGTCAGGACGGGGTATCATCTTTATCTTTCTATTATGCATCCACCCCGGGCTTCGCTAGAGTCAGTGGTCCCTAGCTTTTCTTTACCATGGTGGAAAGCTCTATGGAAACTCCATATTCCACCAAAGTTACAGTCCTTTGCATGGCGAATATGCACAAACATTCTCCCTGTCTGGGCTAACTTGGCGACCAGATTGGGTCTCGGAGATGCCTCGTGTCGCAGATGCTCTGCCGCCTCAAAAACAATTGTTCATCTACTCCTTGACTGCCCTCTCTCTCAAGCCGTATGGACTGAGAGTGGCATAGTGCAAACATCAGCTAATTTGCCATCGAGATCTGCAGGCGACTGGCTTTGTCAAATGGCGGCTTCGTCAGACAGTATACTACTGGAACGCTCTCTGTGCTTATCCTGGTCAATATGGAAGGATCGCAACCAATGCATCTTCCAGAACAAAGCATTGCATTGCCTCCGGCTGTGATAGTCAGCTCTGCCATGAATCTATTGTTGGGTTATCAGGACGAAAATAAGCCTGAAATCCCTGCTCCTAAACCTGTACGTGTAACAAGATGGCTCCCGCCTCCCATGGACACTTACAATCCGAATACCGATGTGGCTATATCCACGGTGAGCACAGGCTTGGGTGCCATTCTACGAAACTGGCATGGCGAGATACTAGCTCTTGCAACCAAAAGTTCTTCTTGTTCGCATGGAGCCAACTTCCGGTGAAGCCTTGGCTGCCCGATGGGGTTTAAGCATTGCAGCGGAGCTCAATATCAACAACTTGATTCTGGAGATGGACTCCCTCACTGTCATTTTGACATTGCAGTCGCACTCTACTCCCATCACATCCATTGGACATGTGATTGATAATTTACGTTCATTAGCTAGTTCTTTATGCTGTTCTTCTACTTTTTATATTCCTCGTTCTGTAAACCTGGCAGCTTATTGTCTAAATCATTTAGTTTTCTCTTTTGAACCTGAGCGCTTGTGGTTTATTGTGATTTCTGCTATTGTTGCTACTGAGGTAGCTCCTGTCATTTCGAGTTAATCAGCAATAAACGTCCGCTTTCTTAAAATATATATATATATATATATATATATATATATATAATATTTTATTACTTTCTGATGCTTGTTAGATTCAACCCCAAATTCGAGCCATCATAACTGTGTCGGAATTTTTCCCAACAAAGGTAAAATTGAGGAACAAGTATAGTTCAGACCACATTCATGATGTTTTATCCTATCTTTGTCACTTGCATCAAATTCACCCCAACTTTAATATTCTTTCACAAATTTCGATATCATAATTCAGCCAATTTTGTTATAGTAACATTTTTTTTAGTTGAGAATTTACCCTTTAAGTTATCTTTTTTTCTTTTCCAAAACATGTTTCTTCGTTCAAACTCAAAAGGAAGCCCTATATAGCCGTAACGATCATACATGTCTAAAAAACTTGTCGTAGACGAGACAGTGGAGCAAGAGAAGGAAGAATTGGAGAATTAACTCTATCTTGTTGGTTCAATTTATTTATTTTTTCAGCAACCTTAGAGAGCAACTAAATTGAGGATGAAGGATGGAGAGCCTCGTAGTGGTTGAAGAAATTCAGAAAACAATTTAAGTTAGTAGTTTCCTTTTATGTTTGATTAGAGATTATGGGAGAATTAAATTACCTATAAATGACTTGTAAATTCTAGTACATATTTTTTAAAATTAAAAGTTTAGGTGGAGGAGAGGCTCTACAGTCCGGGGTTTGGACAAATACCAGGCTTAACGAGCGCTTCCAGTGGTATTACAAGTTATCCATGAAGAAAAATAATCGGTGAGGTGTTGTTAGAACCTCAACCAACTATGCCGATCCTCATTGGTAAATTCTAGCACACATTTATAACACATAGAACATATAGAGATGGATTTAGTATATATCGTATTTAAGTTAATATTTAATATAATCATACAAGTTTCTCATAAAAAAAAGTATATATTATGGAGAAAAAATTGAAATAAAAAATGAGGTTTCAAAAATTAGATATAAGTCAACCAGTAGTTTATTATTTCTGAATTTAGATGGATTACTGATGTGTCCAAATTTATCAAATTTTATTATCTTCTCTATAAAATCCTCGGATTACAACATGAATAATATGATCTTTTCTAGAAAATGGTAATAATTAATACTTCAAAATTTCTAGACCTTAAGACTTTTTAATAAATAGTTAAAAGAGAATTGGGATACAATACTAAAACTCTTTTAATAAAAGTATGTGTGACGATAATTTATATGTCAACAAACCGGTAGATGATTGTCGCTATATGCTAAAAAGATTGGTGAGAAAATCTTGATATTCCTTCAAGTTTACGAACTAAACTAATTATTCTTGACAATATATTGGATTTTAGTTTGACTTATGACTTAGAGCACATTTTAGAGGTTTTTTTTTTTTAAGCTAGAAGAGTATGCCAGTCGACAACCAGACTAATCTCTTGATGTGGCTCGATGCGTTACCCTTGTGAAGTAGGACACACTACTAATAGCACAATTTCCATACGCTCGCTTCCACCAGGACTCGAAACCTGGACCTTGTGGTTTAAGGTGAATGCAGTACGCTTAACCACTGCAACCAATGTTAATTGGTTCTAAAGGTTTTTTTTTGTATTAAAGAAAAAAATAGGAATAAGGTCGAGTATATATAAGTTTTACGACCAAGTATGCCATATTATTTGATATTCTAATTATGCACCTGTTGGGAATGGTAAACTACGCTGGACCCTGCTCGTGCTCCTAGGCTAAATGCCCAGGGAAGCGAGATTGGGTGTCGTGCCACGAATGAGATTAGTCTAGCTTGTCGAGCTGAGATACTCATATTATCAAAAAAAATAAAAATAATATCAGCAGGTAAAACCATCACCTACCTTGCTTCCACATAAAATCCAAAATTGAAATGTCAATGCCCAATTATGATTTTGTTACCATCCAAATTATTCCCAAGTCTAAGCTTTCACCCCGTCTTTTTTTTTTTTTATTTTTTCTTGATCAGAATTTAGAAAAGACAAAGGCCACAAGTATCGATCGGCTACACATTTTTTCGCTATTATTCTATCTCCAACCAAACCAATTGGAAAAGAAAATTTAAACTACTTCTAAAGAGGAAAAAAAAGGTGAAAAGTTGAAACTATATATAAAAGAAACAAGAAAAATTGACGCAAACCCGACACAATTATAATTAAGTTTGACATGACACGTCACGATTATTAAATAGATCGGATTATTTAATGCAATAAGGAACCAACACGTCAGCACTAGACCTAATTGTATGTAGCCTTGAAGTTTTCATACAAAACAAGAATTTCAATTTATTATCAAAAAAAAAAAGAATTTCAATTTAAGAGTATCTTTTTGTAAAGCATTCTCTCCTTTGACTCTTTTGCCAAGCTTACAACCTCTTTTTCGTCCTAATTCTTTTCTTCTCTATAGGCGTGTAATATTTGGAAGACTGTCCTTACTAATAAATCCATAACCGTCTTATTTTGAATTAATCCGTTTTGTAAATTTAAGAGTGGGCCGAAAATTAACGCGGGAACACAAGTTGAACTCTCAATGAAATTATTGGGTTTGGGTTGTCATTTTCCACAAGATTACCTAAATGAGTAAATTCAAGATAGGTTATATCGTGGGTTGACCTACAAATCCAAAATCAACTTGTTATTCTTGCCTAGTTCGGTGGTTTGTACTGGTCGTGATTTGGAGGAGCCTTCTCTCAACCTAAATTTTAATCCACCAAAAAAGTTTATGTTCTACAAGTACAGCACATGACCTATCAAGCATTTAAGCCAGAATTACTAAAATATCCACATACATTACTCCTTTCGTCTCTGTCCTTTTTTATTGATGTATAAGGAATCATCACTCTTATTACGGAATGCATTTAATAATTATAAATTTGGAAAAATTTATTTAATGCTCATAAAATATCCCAACTTGGGACAAATCTAAATTGTTAAAACATGAATATAAAAGAGATAGAGAGAGTATTAAGTTAAGATTTTAAATTTTATAATTTTATTTAAAAAATAGGAGAAAAATTAATTATGTATTTATTTGGTTAAACATGGATAGGTGGCAGCTATAAGTGGACAAATTTACTAAAAAATTGACCTATATAAATGGACAAATTAACTCCAAAATTAGCTTTAAAACTAAGTAATAAAGAAGTTATATATCTATTTACCTCTTGAAACACTGGTAGTAAGTACAAATTTAGCAGATCTACCAACTCACTTATAAGTTATAACTTGTGTATAGTGAGTGACACACAACATTCTAGAGGATGGTCACATTCCTCCTCCTTCCATTCACCATGATTTGATCCTCAATTACAAGTACAAATCAATCAGATATTCACGTGAGGCTAAGGTGGGTCTAATGCTAACTGGTGGTTGATACTGCTGTTTCTTACACTCTCTGGCGTCACCACCATGACAACTATTAGTACAGTACGTTTTAAGGGCCAGATGTTCATGTGTTGGTATGGTATAAGTATTAAAGGTGCTAATTTTCTTTTGTTTTTTTTTTTTGGTTTGGGTGAATTATTAAGGTCAGTAATCGGCAACTGAACAAACTGTCAGGTGGTCTGGCTTTTAGAGAACTAAGCTTAAAAGAATTGGAATTATTGCTTAATTAAATCCATGATCCGCCTCTGTATATGGGGCACCGAGATCTGATTAACACCTTTGTTTAATGCACACAGCGAAAAAGTTCGGGGTAGCTTGTATCTAACCACGGAAGAGTTCTTTAATTATCTTTTCTTATTGGCAAAACCATGGAATAATACTAAAAAGTACTGTCAAAGTGTTTTTTAGTAAATGAGCATTTTTCCTTCGTATAAATCTAAAAATATATAAATTAGTACATAAAAATAAAATGATGCAACAAGAATTATATCATTTGAAAGAGAATTTATAAAGGCTCTTCACTCCAACGAGGAACATCTTTATGAGCATCATAACGGATATGGTCTGGGTCACAACCACCAAACAGGTAAAAGTGATGCATATCCTTAGGAAAAACATCATATTATTGGTAAGTTTTTTGAGCGAATAAAGAATATCTTTTCTCAAGTCTTCCAGTTTTTGCCTCTTATTTTCTAAAGGTATTAATTACTAAAACAGTTGAGAAGGCTATTGTACGCATTTTTGGCATAATTTGCACCAATGTTGTTAAACTTGGACAGGAGGTTGCCGGATCGTAGTTTTCTCGAATAATAATAGTCAAACTTGGGTTCAGTCGGAAATTTACAAAGAAATCTTTAACCCATAAGCCCAATCGGGTCACGATTAATCGAGTTTGACCGCCCAGGCCGGTCCGAGTTTGACAACATAAGTTTACACTATAATGATAAAAATATATTGGCACTTATCCGATCTAAAAAGATTTTTGTATTTTGCTGTCTATCCCTCTTTTATTGACAACTTGTGAGGAATAGAAGGAAAAAAAAAAAAAAAAGAGGGGGAAGAAAACTTCCAATTTGTGAATGCAACTTTTGTCGGTACTTACCTTTCCCCATTGCTGGGTCTGCATAGAGACTTGTTGAGCAAACAGCAGGAATGGATTACGAAAAAAATGAAGTCCAACAATGTGTGATTTCTCAACGCTTTCAAGGGTATTTCCAGCACATGCAAAACATATGTTGCCACTTTTGTTCAATTGTTTCCTACATATATATGCCTTGAACAAAACCAAAGATTAACATAAAACATACACTCTGTTTCTTTAAATCACTGAGAAAGTCCTTCATTAATCATAAACATAAACCGAGTTACATGCATCCTTTCTCTGGATAAGAAGCTAGTGTTTGGAGGAGCATGAACATAAAAACAAAGAAAAATTTAAAACATACAAGAGATTTCCATGTGCCTTTTCGCCTGAACATCCACAGGTATTAGCTCTTACTTGGTTGCTTATTTGCACTTTGGCATCCACACTCAGAGTTGAACATTGGCATGAGGGCTATTTTTGGTTTTTAAACTAATGATAATTAAAAGACAACATAAAGACTTATATAGTGCCAACGAGAATTAGTTTAGTTGGTTGAGGTTCAGTAAGCACTCCCATAGTTTGAGATCGTCCATCTTAGGGAGTAATCTGTAAATATCATTGTAAGCGCTCGTTGAGTCCGGTAGTTTGTCCTGGCTTTGAATATCGAGAACCGCCTCTTAATCTAATTTTTTTCACAATAAAATAAAGTAAAAGATTTACATAATATAAAAAAAATTAATTAGGCAATTGTCATTACACACCCACCCATTTGATGTACTATAAACTCGTAATATCGTAAAAAAAAAAAGAATAAACACGTAATATCACTTTTTTCCAAATTTCAAAATTTTCACACCCATTCTCCCTGAGATCTAGCTAGTTTTCAGTTTCCGTAATATCAAGTTTTATAAGTTTATTCTCAAACTTTATGGCAATAAACAGGAAAGTACCAATGAGTTGTAGCTCAAATGGTTGCGATTTTATGCCTGAGAATTGCGAATATGTATTGTAGCTCAAATGGTTGAAATTATATGCCTGAGAATTGCGAGTAAATCAGTAAATCTCGTATTTGAATCCCACTCTCACCTTGAAAACAAAAAAAAGAGCAAGTTGGTTTCGAAATCGATGGTTCAGATTACGCCATGGGCTTGCCTTTTGGGAAGTAGTTGTGGATGGGGAAGCAAAGATTGTTATGATGAGAGTCGACCAGGCTTTTAGATAAAATGAGAAGTTTTAGGTAGCCCCTAGTTCAGGATGTTTCTCTCCACCACTAAACCCTTGTTTGGTTATGATATTTTGAGTGGGCAAATATCAGTTAAAAAAGTTATATCTGAAACTTTGAGTGAAATAACTATTATCACGCACCCATTTGATATTAAACCTCCTCTCTTACTACCGGGATGGCACCAGCGGGGATCTGCAGGGATTCCTCGTCGTAGGACGATTATTGACCTGTGGAGATGGGAATGGGGAGAATTTTCAACCGGAGATTAATTTGGGGATGGGAATGAAGATCATAGTACCCGTCTCACTGAGATCTACAAAAATATAAAATAACAATTTTACCCTTCTAATTGTTCCATATACAAATTTGTATATTTCAAGTTTAGATTTTTAGCCATTTTGTTCAAATATCTATATACTATATATAAAAGCAGTTTAGATTTTTAGCCATTTTGTTCAAATATCTATATACTATATATAAAAGCATGAAGTCCCAAAATTTACAAAATTAAAATACCAAAATACTCTTCTCTTTCTCTTTCTTGTTAGTATATTATAAGTATTGGTTTAATTGTCATCACAAAAATACCAAAAAAAATTTAAAAAATAATATAAAGACTCCTAGATGACGGTTGCAACGAGGAGTCCTAATATAAATAAGCTAAACTACTTAATTTGTATTTTCCATATAGGAAGAGCTGATTTAATATTTCATTAAATTTTTGGACACCTTCTTGCTAAAAATATGTTTCACCAGATTGTCAAAAAACGATAATTAAAAGTTAGGCTACTTGATTGGTATTTGGAATAAAGGGAGGGTTGATTTAATAGCTCATTAAGCTTAAAAATTGACGAAGAGAAAAGGGTAGACCAAAGCAAACGGATATGGTTAATGGTTACTAGCAAGTGGGCTTATAATATCAATACTTGGTAGCCTTTATTATAATAGTGAAATTATCGAGGAGACTAATACTTGATAGTTTTTATTCCCTTTTTGGTGTTTATTAAAAACTGTAAGTTTCCGGTCATGCAAAATAGACAATCTAAATGCAACAAATGCACAGCGGAAACCCAGAAACCTTGGAGGATCCAAGTGAAGCAACTAAATCGAACAACAAAAAGAACATACCTGAAACGGTTAGGATCTTTCACCTAACTGAAGAACCGAATCAGCTAGAGCAAGAAGGATATCCTGCTCCTCTACGGTATCCACACAAACCGTCAATCACCGGCCGGAATCGTCTCACGATCTCCAACCCCCGAGCACTCCCGAACCGTGGTGCTAGCTACGGATTTCCGGGAGCTATATGTGGTGTCTATGGTATCTCTTTCTTTCACAAAGAAGAGAGGAAGATGTGTGTGTGTTTCTTGCTCTGAAAAACTCAGAATTCAGAAAAAAAAATGCAAGAGTGAGAGAGGGAGAGCATGATCAGATCACCAAACACACCCAATTAGTGCATAGTTAATTAGACAAAATGGCCAACATAATGGCAAACATAATGGTCCACCAAAAAGATGATTATAATGGCCATTATCTTGTCTACCACTGATGCACTAACCAACACATCACAGCACTTATTTTAGTTCAATAATGCTGACAATCACCGAACCAAGCCAGCCCAAAACTATCCTGGTCCAACCACGGTCCAACCACACCCGGTCGAACCATGGTCCAACCACGATTCAACCACCTGCTCGAATCAACGGTTCTATGTGTGTGACCCTGTAGGCACTTGTAACGTCCGGCAATAATTGTAAAATCTCAATTATTAGCAAAGAGCGGCGTCTAGCAACACATCATTGCTACCCGAACGACAAGATCAGTACTGATTCTATATGCCTCGGAACATGTCATCGTCCTTTCGTCCCATTATCAAGATTAAACCGAGACATGGAAAACGTCACTCTCGTATATGTTTAATCTTAGTTTCTTGATCCTCGAGTTAACTGTGTAAAACGGATCCTAATGATATCACCATATCATATAATCCGAGCATGGCCATGCATTTACAGTTCAACTCTATCAAGAGGCCCATCTGATAATATACCCGTTATATGGGTCGGACGAATTCCATCTTGATCAATCAAAACCCACTACACATTCATCATATACCCAATGATTACCCTTAAGTCCACCCAGTTACGGATGACTAGGAATAATATCAAAGTATACGACTCATATGTTGGGAACCTTGATGATCTTAGGTCTAAGGACAATACATATAAGAACCACTAATGACAATCATATAACATTCCATATAGGACTCTATGTGGGTCAGTCCAGTCCACAAGTTCTCTAACTTGTACCCGTATGTAGAATTCATATCTCATATAATTCTCAACATACACTAGTCTTAATTTATCATTACAACCCATCCATAATAATAATCGACTAGGGACATTTTAAGAATACAAAGTATTCTAGGGTTATAAATATGTGCAAGCGATTATCTCATAATCATATTTATTGGAATAACCTTAATGTATATACATGACTACAATCATCCATTGATTGGCTTTTGGGCATATTTCTAACAATCTCCCACTTGCACTAAAGCCAATCATCCATGTATCTAATACCAATGGATGCAGCATGATCATCATGCTTCCGCTGTGTGAAAGGCTCAGCCAAAGGATCTGCTATAAAGTTCTCAGAAGGAACTTTGTACAACCTCAATTGTAGAGTTGGCAACTGCTCTTGCTTGGAACTCTTCCAGCTCAAGCACCATCTCCATGACAAAACACATAACCTGATTGCGATCTAAAGTCATCCCTGTCAGTTTAGAAGCTAGCATCTGTGTAACCTTTTACAACAAGCTCATCCACGCTTCCGTAAACCAGGAATGCATCCTTAGTCCTTCTCAAGTACTTAAGGATATTCTTAACTGCTGTCTAGTGACTCTCACCGGGATCAGCTTGGTATCTGCTTGTGACACTCAAAGCATAAGCGACATCCGGTCGAGTACATGGCATGGCATACATGATAGATCCTATTGCAGAAGCATAAGGAATCTTACTCATCCACTCTCTCTCCTTTGATGTACTAGGACATTGATTCTTTGAGAGAGATATGCTATGTGACAAGGACAAGAATCCTTTCTTGGAATCTTGCATGCTAAACCTCTTTAGCACCTTGTCAATATACGTACTTTGACTTAGCCTGAGAAGCGTTTTGGATCTATCTCTATAGATCTTTATACCTAACATTTAGGCAGCTTCTCCTAAGTCCTTCGTCGAGAAATTTTCCTAACCAAGCCTTTACAGACTGTAGTGTCGGAATGTCATTCCCAATGAGTAGGATGTCGTCAACATACAACAACAAGAAAACAATAGTGCTCCTACTAACCTTCCTGTAAACACATGGTTCATCTTCGTTCTTAATGAAACCAAACTCTTTGATCATATCATTAAAACGAAGATTCCAACTCCTAGAAGCTTGCTTCAATCCATAAATAGATCTCTGCAACTTGCATACCATATTGGCATTCTCTGAATTGACAAAACCTTCAGGTTGTGTCATGTACACATCCTCTAAAAATTTTCGTTAAGGAAAGCAGTTTTGACATCCATTTGCCATATCTCATAATCATAGTATGCCGCTATAGCCAATAGAATCCGGATGGATTTAACCATGGCAACTGGCGAGAAAGTTTCATCACAGTCAATACCATAAACTTGCTTGAAACCTTTCGCAACCAATCGCCCTTTATAGGTAATCACATTACCATCCATGTCGGTCTTTTTCTTAAAGACCCACTTGCACCCTATGGGTTTTACCCCTTCAGGTGGATCAACCAAGGTCCATATCTTGTTTTGATACATGGATTCCATTTCCGAATTCATGGCTTCTAGCCACTTCTTGGAGTCCGGACCCGTAATGGTCTACTGATAGGAAGTGGGCTCATCCTCATCTATGAGCATCACGTCTCTAGTATGAGTCATGAGAAATCCATATCTCTCAGGCTCATACTGAATCCTATCCGACCTATGCGGTCCATGTGTTACTGGTACAGGATTCTCATCCACAACATCTTGTGGTTCCTGTCCTTGTTCCATCTCGGCCTCTAGATCTCGAACTTCTTCAAGTTCTATTTTTCTCCCACTGATTCCTCTAGAAATAAATTCTCTTTCTAGGAAAATAGCAGTCCGAGCAACAAACACTTTGTGGTCGGTGGGATTATAGAAGTAATACCCTTTTGTTTCCTTTGGGTATCCTACAAAGAGGCACTTCTCGGATTGAGGGCCGAGTTTATCTGATGCTTCACGTCTCACGTATGCCTCACAACCCCAAATCCTCATAAAAGACAAATTGAGACGCTTCCTAGTCCATATCTCATATGGTGTCTTTTCAACGGATTTAGATGGAACACGGTTAAGTGTAAATGCAACACTCAATAATGCATGTCCCCAAAATGAAGAAGGAAGGTCACCTTGACTCATCATAGAACGAACCATGTCTAACAAAGTTCTGTTCCACCTTTCGGACACACCATTCCGTTGAGGTGTTCCTGGTGGAGTAAGTTGTGATACTATACCACAATCCTTTAGATGATCAAGAAATTCTCGGCTTAAGTATTCACCTCCTCGATCAGATCGAAGCATTTTAATACTTTTACCGAGTTGATTCTGTACTTCATTCTTGAACTCTTTGAACTTTTCAAAGGATTCTGACTTGTGTCTCATAAGATTCACCTAGCCATATCTACTGTAATCATCAGTAAATGTAATGAAGTATTGAAAACCACCTCTAGCCTGTGTAGACATAGGTCTGCATACATCACTATGTATAAGACCTGACAAGTCCGAAGCCCTTTTACCTTTACCAGCAAAAGGAGTCTTCGTCATCTTGCCTAACAAACATGACTCACATGTCTCAAATGATTCAAAATCAAATGAGTCTAAAAGTCCATCTTTATGGAGTTTAGCAATACGAGTCTTGTTTATATGGCCCAAACGACAATGCCAAAGGTAGGTTTCATTAGAATCGTTCATTCTAACCTTCTTCGTACTAACGTTATAGATTAGCGTTTCTAGGTTTAGAACATACAAACCATTGCTTAAATACGCACCACCATAATAAACATCATTGAAATAAATAGAACAACAATTGTCCTATTTTATAAATGAAAAACCTTTCTTGTCAAGACAAGACACAGAAATCAAATTCCTGCTTATGGTCGGTACATAGTAACAATTGTCTAGTTCTAAACCAAACCACTCAGTAAGGTAAGATAGTAAGTTCCTACGGCTAATGCAGCAACTCTTGCTCCATTTCCCACACGCAGGTCTATCTTACCCTTTGCCAATCTCCTACTCTTTCTCAGTTCCTTCACATTTACAAAAACGTGAGAACCACATCCAGTATCTAATACCCATGATGCTGAGATAGAGATATTAGCTTCTATAGCGAAAATACCTGAAGTGGAAGTCTCACTTCCCTTCTGCTTCTTTACCTCTTCAAGGTAAACAGGGCAGTTGCGCTTCCAATGGCCCGGTTTGTTGCAATGGAAACAATGTCCTTCCTTTGCAATACCACCCTTGGGTTTCAGCACGTGGTCACAAGAAGATGCATATGCACCAAACTTTTTGGCACATTTCTTCTTCTTGTTAAACTTTGCTTTACCCTTTCCTTTGCCTTTTCCAATCATCATAATGTTGGATTTGTTTGCCCTCATTTGTCACTCAACTGTTCCCAACATGTTAAGCAACTCAGACAATGATTTGTCAAGTTGATTCATATTGAAGTTCATGACAAATTGGCTGTAACTATCCGGCAACGATTGCAGGACTAGATCAACAGCCAACTCCTTCTGCAAAGGAAAACTAAGATCCTCAAGGCTCTCAATTTATCCAACCATTTTGAGCACACGAGGTCTTACGGGTGATGACTCAGCCATCCTGCATTGGAACAATGCCTTAGAGGTCTCATACCTCTCAGGTGTTCGATCACATCGAACGCCCCCAATTTCTCATTTGCTTCTGAAGCTCAGAGTCCATGGTTATAAGCATAAGGCATGATGCTTCAAATGCATTATCAAGATGCTTCTTGTAAGCATCCCTTCCTGCCCTAGAAGCACTAGGCGTCGGTTCATTTGGAACAGGCCCTTCGAGGACATACAATTTATTTTTCTTGATTGAGGACTATCCTCTAATTACGATACCATTTTAGGAAGTTATTCCCATTCAGTTTTTCCTTCTAAAGGACCGATCGCAGTGATATTTTGATAGTGTTTTGTGCCATGGAAATTCTACAACAATGATCTACTCACACAAATAAGAGTCATGCATACAAAATCATTTAACAAGGAATTCTATTAAATGATACTCCTACTATATAAGTCAAGACAATCATATAAGTAGGCCAAGATCCATATTTCACTACAATATAAGTCAGCTTTGGCTGATCGCCTACATCATAGCTATTTAGGTAGACAACTCTTGTCAATTACTTCTCATGTAACTCTTGGATAGTTGAGCGAACAACACTTGTTCTTGTCTATCTCATAGACATTACTCAACTCCTTGCCTCTAAGTCCTTAATCTTATTAAGATGACCTAGTTAAGTCCAAACCCACAATAAGCAGTTCAGATATTACAATTATCCAGTCGCACCTTGCTAAGATAAACATTGGCACCTTGCTTTGGCAAAACCTACCAAGTGTTGATCTAAGCAATGATGAGTGCTTATCATGGAAGGCAACTAAGAACTTAATATTTTCATCAACATATTATTCCAATACATTACATGCATGTTCTTGATGAATCATATATTGATGTTTGTAAATTTGGAAACCAAAAATACATGTAAACATCGATGCCCATAAGTGAACATCGATGTCTTTGAGAATCTGACTCTCCCCAACACCTTGGTAATGCACAAAGACATCGATGTCCATTTCTGAACATCGATGTCCATTGGACTCGAGTACTCTAGGACATCGATGTCCTGTCATGAACATCGATGTAATTTGGCCTCTGGAACACAAGGACATCGATGTCCTGTCATGAACATCGATGTCCTTGAGGCTCTAGAAGTCCAAACTATTTGGCAGAGCTCAAGAATATCGATGTTCAACTCTTGGACATCGATGTTGGAAAGTTCCAACGGTTCATTGGCCTCTGGAACTCTTGAACATCGATGTTCAACTCTTGGACATCGATGTTGGCAAGTTCCGAAAGTTCATTGGCCTCTGAAACTCAAGAACATCGATGTTCAACTCTTGGACATCGATGTTGGAAAGTTCCGAAGGTCCAAAAACTTGGCAGTAGTTTTAAACATCGATGTCTAACATTTAAACATCGATGTTTGAGACTCTGGAACACAAGGACATCGATGCCCTGTCATGAACATCAATGTCCATTGGTCTCTGGAATCTCAAACCAAGCTCACAGGGCTCTTGAACATCGATGTTAAATCTTGAACATCGATGTTCGTGGGACTCTGCCAAGGCCAACCTTCATGGAATATCGATGTTATGACGCATAACATCGATATCCCATAGGCTCAGCCAAGGCTAATTTCATATGGACATCGATGTCCATCTGATGAACATCGATGTCCTGGGCCTGCTACACATGAAAGACAATCGTTCCATACGAAAACCGACGGTCGATTTTCGTTTTGTCGAACTCTTTCGACTTACTGCCAATATCCCCTTGATTGACATCTCATACCAATCAAGTTCTTGTTGTCAAACAATTTTGACATAAACCAACATCAACATATATATCACATATACATAATTGAAAACAATATATCATGATCATGCTTTATCACATAGAACATATCATGTATATTTACAGAACATATCAGCATATGCACATAAATTCGGTGTAGAGCTTCATAAGAGGCTCCGCTACCACTGTAAGTTTCCGATCATGCAAAATAGACAATCTAAATGCAACAAATGCACAGCGGAAACCCGGAAACCTTGGAGGATCCAAGTGAAGCAACTAAGTCGAACAACAAAAAGAACATACCTGAAACGGTTAGGATCTTTCACCTAACTGAAGAACCGAATCAGCTAGAGCAAGAAGGATATCCTGCTCCTCTACGGTATCCACACGAATCGTCAATCACCGGCCGGAATCGTCTCACGATCTCCAACCCCCGAGCACTCCCGAACCGTGGTGCTAGCTACGGATTTCCGGGAGCTATATGTGGTGTCTATGGTATCTCTTTCTTTCACAAAGAAGAGAGGAAGATGTGTGTGTATTTCTTGCTCTGAAAAACTCAGAATTCAGAAAAAAATGCAAGAGTGAGAGAGGGAGAGCATGATCAGATCACCAAACACACCCAATTCGTGCATAGTTAATTAGACAAAATGGCCAATATAATGGCAAACATAATGGTCCACCAAAAAGATGATTATGATGGCCATTATCTTGTCTACCACTAATGCACTAACCAACACATCACAACACTTATTTTGGTTCAATAATTCTGACAATCACTGAACCAAACCAGCCCAAAACGACCCTGGTCCAACCACGGTCCAACCACACCCGGTCGAACCATGGTCCAACCACGATTCAACCACCTGCTCGAATCAACGGTTCTATGTATGTGACCCTGTAGGCACTTATAACGTCCGGCAATAATTGTAAAATCTCATTTTACAATTATAAGCAAAGAGCGGCGTCTAGCAACACATCATTGCTACCCGAACGACAAGATCAGTACTGATTCTATATGCCTCGGAACATGTCATCGTCCTTTCGTCCCATTATCAAGATTAAACCGAGATATGGAAAACATCAATCTCGTATATGTTTAATCTTAGTTTCTTGATCCTCGAGTTAACTGTGTAAAACGGATCCTAATGATATCACCATATCATATAATCCGAGCATGGCCATGCATTTACAGTTCAACTCTATCAAGAGGCCCATTTGATAATATTCGCGTTATATGGGTCGGACGAATTCCATCTTGATCAATCAAAACCCACTACACATTCTTCATATACCCAATGATTACCCTTAAGTCCACCCAGTTACGGATGACTAGGAATAATATCAAAGTATACGACTCATATGTTGGGAACCTTGATGATCTCAGGTCTAAGGACAATACATATAAGAACCACTAATGACAATCATATAACGTTCCATGTAGGGTTCTTATGTGGGTCGGTCCAGTCCACAAGTTCTTTAACTTGTACCCGTATGTAGAATTCATATCTCATATAATTCTCAACATACACTAGTCTTAATTTATCATTACAACCCATCCATAATAATAATCGACTAGGAAAATTTTAAGAATACAAAGTATTCTAGGGTTATAAATATGTGCAAGCGATTATCTCATAATCATATTTATTGGAATAACCTTAATGTATATACATGACTACAATCATCCATTGATTGGCTTTTGGGCATATTACTAACAAAAACTACCATCAATATCACAAAATAATTTCTACGCTTGGTGTATTTTTTTGGTGTATTTTTTTAGTTGTGGGCTTTGATAACTATCAAGGCCAGTGGTATTTTTTTTTGTAATTTTTTTTATTATTTCATTTATGTTTCTTTTACTGGTAAAAAAAGAACCAATTGGCACCAATATTGTTCTTTTTTGCAACTTAAGGTATTTTTTTCGTGTTTTTCTATTATTTTATTTAGATGCCATGTTTTTTCATGATTGCTTTTTTTGGCAAGTCAAGGTATTTGTTCTTTTTTTTTTTGCATCTTTTTTATTTATATTTCTTTAATTGATAAAAAAACAATAGCAATCAATATTGTTTTTTTACAACTTAAGGTATTTTTTTGCATCTTTTTTATTTTTTTATTTATATTTCTTTTGCTGGTAAAAAGAATTGATTCACACCACTATTGTTTTTTTTTGAAACTCAAGGTATTTTTTTGTATTTAATACATGTAGAAATCGTCGTAAGCCAACATGCAGAGAAAAATATTTTTCCGCCAAAGATACCTCTTTCTCCACTGGAAAATGAAGGCTACCCATTCAAGTTTGTAAGAAAATAATTCCAATTAGATTCCGTTTTGCTATGACTATAAATACAACACAATGACAAACAATACTACATTTCGGTGTGTATCTGCCACAAGATGTGTTTACACATAGTGAGATATATGTTACTCTATCTAGAGGAATTTCTACATCAACAACTATTGTTATAATTAGGAAGGAGTATACTCATGGGAACAGCACACAAACTATGACACCCGGAGTCGATGAGGACGGAAAGTGTACGCCAATGCCGGGATGAGTATGGCAAGGAGCGGCTTCTGGAAGGCTTCTCGACGGAGGGGCACATGAATGAACCGAATCCACACCGGTATAGGAGAGATCTACTGTAACAGCCCGGGTAAAAATTTGATATTTTTACCGGGACTGTAAAAGTCTTTCTACAGTGATTTACCTTTGAGTTAATCTTGGGTAATTAATTCAAGGTAAATCGGGCATCGTTTTTCGGAACCGAGGTTTTTCCTGCGCTCGGAATTTTTCTGTGGATTTTACGGACCAAAGTTGGTATTTTTCAGTCCCGGAGTCCTCAGAAAAACACACCAAAAATATAACTAAGGAGGTGTTTCAGTTATTTTCTGGTCCGGACGGTACATGACCTACCTGCATGATTGAGGCTGCCGCCGCCTTTTTCCTGTGACGCCCGTGATTCTTTTGTTTTTTGTCCATTAAGCTTGTCACCTTTCTGCAAAACTCACCTGCAAACCAATCCCTCATACCCAGTTAACTTCATCACCTTTCTCTTCTCCTGCAACCAAGCCAATCAGTAAAAAAAATGAAAACAAACCACACACATCCAAGCCAAAACACCACCATTTTGGACGACCCCCACACTCCTTCCTCTCCTTCTTTTCTTTCTTTTCTTCCTCTTTTCCTCCACCACCGAGAACCACCGTTGCCGCCCACCGAACCACCACGAACCATCACCACCACCAGTTTCTTCCTTCCTCTCCTCCCCGACGAACCAGTCGCGCTGCCTTCCTCGTGTCGCCTTGCTTTGCCGCCTTCCACCAGCAGCCGACGCCGTCTCCCTTCGCCTCCACCTCGCCGTTCCACTCGCCACTCGCCGTTGCCGTTCTCCTCATGCGCGTCAGCCAAGCCCGACGGCGCCTCCTCGCGCCGCACCTGCTCCTGCCTTCAGTGACGTCGCGCTCTCCTTTCCGCGCGCCTCACACAACCACCGGCCGTCGCCTCTCGCCGTTCGTCCTGCTGCTCGCCTCATCTCACGCCACCGCCGCTGCTAGGTGAGCCATTAGGGGTTGTTGATGACCCAGATAGGTGGGTCGCGGGTCGGGTTGACCCGAGTTGTGTTGGATTTTTGGAGCTGATGGGTCACGGGCCGGGGTTTGGGCTATGTAGCTGGGCCTGTGCGTGGGCCTGCACCTGGGTTCCTGTTGGGGCCTGGGTTGGCACTGTACAAGGCCTGGGCTTACACTATTTGGCCCAGTCTGGGAATTTTAAAAAAAAGTAAATAATAATAATAACTATTATCTCAGAATAATATATATATATAAATATATTATGGAATATATATTTTCTGGGAAAAATAAATCTATAGCATACGGTTATATTTTGTGTAAATAAATATAGTAATTAACATGTTATATTATTTTCAAGAAACTGAGGTAATTATGTTATGGTTATTTTAATAGTAAAATGGTAAGAATGAGTTATAGTATTTTGGAAAATATATATATATGAAGTATATGAATATGTTTTACTAGAAAAAAGTAAAATGATATCACTAACATTATTTTGAGAAAATGTAATTATAATATGAATTTCCTTTGAAAAATTATTATAAGAGTAAATAATTTTTTTTTTGGTCTGGAAGAGATTGTATTACTATATAATCAAAATACAAAATACAAACACATGATCAGGCCATACAAGGTGTTCCCCGTTCCTCCACCAGGAGGCTGTTAATCACAAGGGGAGGGGAATTAAGTATGATCAGACCATGGCCATCAAAAGAGGAAGAGGCTAAGTCTGCTAGTTGTCTGGCTACACAGTTAGCGTCTTCCTGTACAAAGGATATTTGTGGAGACCAATTTGTTTTCAACAAGAATAAAATTTCAGAAAAGGGGTATATATACTATGAAAATATTTTGGAAATAAATATGGTAGTGTATATTCTAGGGAATATTTCACTAAGTATATATAATAATACCTTTTTGAAAAATAAATAATAATATTTGGTAATTATATTTTGGCAAATATAATAATTTTATGGAGATGATGACGTATAACCAAGGGGGGTTTAATTTACAATTTATGGCATCATAGCATACCAATTATGTGCATTTATGTGAGCATGTTCCCCGAGGAGCCGGCTTTGGACCAGTTATTGTCTTCAGAGTTGGGTAATCGGCTAAGGTGAGGATGGATTTCCTTCGATATGTGATATTACTCGGTTGTTATGTTTGATGATTGTTGCACTGTTGAGTGTTGCATTTGTTGTGGTTTGATTCAGGATGTTTTTCCCAGTACCTTAATTGATTTTGGGATGTTTATCCTCATAATTTGATTTTGGGATGTTTATCCCCGTGCATTGAGTTTTGGATGTTTATCTCTGTGTCTTTTTGGTATAAAGAATAATAGATTAAATAATAAAATGTGATAAGGATGTCGATCCTTGGTTTTAGATTGGGATGTCTATCCCGGTGTTTTGGTTAGGGATGTTGATCCCTGAGATTTGGTTTTGGATGATAATGATATAATTGTCACGTGGTAAGTAGAGGTACGACCGGATGGTTTGAGACTGTTTTGTGGTGGCCATGATCTGGGTTACTTGTGATGGGCATGTTGATGCCGGTTTGATTGGAATGTTGATCCCTGAGATTTGTTATTGGGATGTTGATCCCGGGTTCTTTTTGATCTGGCACCAGGAACAGGTTGATAACCTGGTACGACCCTAGCTTATCCGTGACGGGCCCGGAAAGATAAAATGGGAAATTGGATTTTTGTTTAAGTCTTTTTGGTCTTGGACCATGAAACACCCCGACCCGTATTTACCGTACACAGTAAACACGTGCCGGAACTGTAACAACCCAACCCAACAAAGCCCAGCATACAGTGTATACAATAGGTATCCGGGCTCAACAGCCCAAAATAAAAGCAACAACCATAACTCAACCGGCCCAATGGCCCAATAATAGCAAAAACAATGCACAGCGGAAGACTTAATAACTCACAAAACACTGTATGCGACACTGATGCAAACTATGGATCCGAGCCCTGTCCAAGGGATAACGCCGCAGCCTGTCTGGAATGCACCCAACCTGTAACACAAATAACTCATCCTACGGGATGAAAGCCCGCAGGTGAGGGGTGAGTCCGAAGTGCTCACCGACGAAGGATAAACAGAGATATGCAGGCAACTATAATACTTTAAAGAAGAAATACAGTCAATAGTCACAACCATACCAAAGACAATACCGCACAAGACAGACCAAACTCAAAGACTTGACCCAAATGTACCAAGGACTTTATTATTGTTCCAATTTTATCTTTCTGGTCCCGTCACGGATAAGCTGAGGTCGTACCAGGCTATCAACCTGTTTATGGTGCCAGATCAAAAGAACCCGGGATCAACATCCCAATATCAAATCTCAGGGATCAACATCCCAATAACAATCTCAGGGATCAACATCCCAATCACAATCTCAGTTATCAACATCCCAATCACAATCTCAGGGATCAACATCCCAATATCAAATCTCAGGGATCAACATCCCAATAACAATCTCAGGGATCAACATCCCAATCAAACCGGCATCAACATGCCCATCACAAGTAACCCAGATCATGGCCACCACAAAACAGTCTCAAACTATCCGGTCGTACCTCTACTTACCACGTGACAATAAAATCATCATCTCAAATCAACTTCCAATTCCCATTTCCTTTTTCCCAATTATCCATATCATAGTTTATTCCAATTATCCAATCACAACACTGTCTACCGACAACAATCACAATATCCATAACCGTCAAACAATTATCCAACTTCCTATTAGCTCAAGTTATACAACAGACCAATTCATCAACAGTTCCATAACATCAATTACTCACAGTCCAACATCAATCACAACACAGTATCCAATAAACCAATAACCGTCAATACAGCGATTCAATCAAGCAAATCAACATCATAGCAACAACAACAACAATAACCATAGCAGCCAAATAACCGATACAATTCCATATTATCAAATATCCAACAACAATACATATAACACCAATTATTCACAATTAACAGTTCATCACAAAATCCACACAACCAATAACACAGTCCAACGATAGCAACATCAAAAACCATAACAGTTAAATAACCAACAATGACCCTCTCAGCAGTTCATTCGAACAACAAAACACACAAAGGATTACAGGCACATATCAAGGGTTATCCATCCTCACCTTGGCCGATTACTCAACTCCGGAAACAATGACCGGTCCGACGCCGGTTCCTCGGGAAACTGCCCGATATCATAACCTACACAACAAAACCATATATTCACATAAATGCACATAATCGGTATACTATGATGCCAATACTGCGAAATAATCCCATCCCGGTTCATATCTTTTATTATCATCTTTTATCGAAAATATATCGTATGCATATAAGGTTACAGAAATATATTTCCAAAACTATTAAATCAAAATATTTCCATAAAATAATATACTTTTTTTCTAAAATAATAATTACCATAATTTTTCTGGAATTTATAATATATGTATATACTTTCCATAATATTTCCATAAAAATTATTATACTTTCCAAAATATAGTTTCCAATTATTATTATCTTTAGAAAACTCCATTTTCAGAAAATATAACCATATAACTTATTTTCTGTTAATAAATACGAATTTATAAGTACACATATATATTTCCGAACATAAAATACTTTTCCAACAATTACACTATCAAAATAATTATATATTTCAGAATTATAAATCATGTGTACCATATATATATTTCCAAAGTTAATTACCATAATTTTCCAGAAAATTAATAATGTATTTATAATCCCTAGAAAATATTTATACAATATTTATCTTTTTCCTAAAAGGTATAGCATTTTTTTCCAAAGGATACTAGTCATATTATAACTACTTTGATTTCCCAAAATAGTAATATATCATGTATTATTTTTTTTTCAGAAATTATTATACCAAAATATTTTTTTCCAGAACATATATATCCTTTTTTTTTATCAAACGTTTATTATTATTTATTATTTTTTTAATTTCCAGACTGGGCCAAGTGGTGCAAGCCCAGCCTAGTGCTTAACCCCATATAACCCAAGTGCATCCATGACAGAACCCAAGCCCACTAGTCTAAGCCCGTTAGCCACAGCCCATTCAAAAACCAAACTAACCCATACCAGCCATGAAACGCCCCGACCCGTATTTACCGTACACAGTAAACACGTGCCGGAACTGTGACGACCCAACCAAAATCAAGCCCAGCATACAGTGTATACAATAGATATCCGGGCTCAACAGCCCAAAATAATAAACATCATAAATAATAAAACCGGCCCAATGGCCCATTAATATCAATAAAATGCACAGCGGAAGACTTATAACTCACATAAACACTGTATGCGACATAGATGCAAACTATAGATCCAAGCCTGTCCAAGGGATAACGCCGCAGCCTGTCTGGAATGCACCAATCCTGTACAACAAATAGCCCATCCTACGGGAAGAAAGCCCGCAGGTGAGGGGTGAGTCCGAAGTGCTCACCGACGAAAGATAGACCATCAATATGAACACTAAATATACTCAAGTCCAAAAACAGGCAAAAACCGCCAAATACGTACCAAATCGAAAGTAAGACCAAAAAGACTCAAATAAAATCCAATTATCCAATTTTATCTTTCCGGGCCCCGTCACGGATAAGCTAGGGTCGTACTAGATTATCAACCTGTTCCTGGTGCCAGATCAAATAGAACCCGGGATCAACATCCCAATATCAAACTCAGGGATCAACATCCCAATCAAACTGGCATCAACATGCCCATCACAAGTAACCCAGATCATGGCACCACAAAACAGTCTCAAACCATCCGGTCGTACCTCTACTTACCACGTGACAATTATAATATCGTCGTCAAAATCAAATCACAGGGATCGACATCCCTAACCAAAATACCGAGATAGACATCCCATCCAAAATACCAAGGATCGACATCCTTGTCACAATTTATTATTTATTAACCCATTATTCTTAAACCGAAAAGATGCAAGGATAAACATCCAAAACCGACATGGGATAAACATCCCGACCACAATCAAGACAATGGGATAAATATCCCGACCACAATCAAAACATAACACAGCAATACAATACTCAGCAGTGTAATAACCAACAAAACATAATAACCGAGTAATACAGGCACATATTGAAGGAAATCCATCCTCACCTTGGCCGATTACTCAACTCCGGAAACTATGACCGGTACGACGCCGGCTCCTCGAGAAACTGCCCGATATCCGAACCTAAATATCAAAACAACATATACACATAAATGCACATAATCGGTATACTATGATACCAATACTACGAAATTACCCATCCCGATTCTTATCCGTTATTATTATCTTTTAACGAAAATATTTTACCGTACGTATTTCCGAATATAATTTCGGTACCATACTTTAATTAAAACTCTTTTTCAAAATATTTTCATAAATTAATTATAATTTTCCAAAATAATAATCATCATAATTTTCTAGAAAAATAATAACCTATTTATAGTTTCTAGAAAATATATATAGTATTTATCTTTTTCTAAATATGTAAAATAATATTTTCCAACACAAAATATAATTAACTTTAATTTACAAAGTACATATATATGTATAATTTCCATAACCATAATTTCCAGACGAAAATAATATACCTATTAATTTTCCAGAAATTAAGTTCATGGTATATATATTTTTTTCCAATTAATAATAGTTTCCAAAACAAAACTTAATTATTTATCAAAGTAAATATATTTATATTTTCCTAAAAATACCAGAATTAAATTGAACATATTTTTCTCAAAGTAACTGTATAATTTTTTTTCCAAAATTATATATCAGATTATGAATAATAAATATATATATAAATATAGTTTTTTTTTAAAATAACTGGACTGGGCCAAGTCCAAGCCCAGCCCAAGGCAGAGCCCAGGAGCGCCCAGACCAGCCCAGGCCCGTTACTATTCCCAGCCCGGATGGCATCGGGGTCAGCCCGACCAAAGTCTCGACCCGATAGCAGAAACGGGTTGCTCACCTTGGGTTCGGCGATGGCGGCGCGACGGCAGGCGCGGGGGAGGACAACGAGCTCACCAAAGGAAGCGGCGGATGCAGGCGACTCCCTGGGCGGTGGAAGCTCGGCGCGAGGCCGCGCAGTGGCTGAGCAGAGGCGCGGGTAGCTGGATCCGCGGGTCTGCAGCTCGGGTCGACGGCGCGTCACCGTATGTCAGACGTCGGAAGAGCTCGGGGCCGATGGGGGTGAGGTCGCGGCGGCCCTGCGAGCACAGAGGTGGTGGCGGTGTAGCGTGCAGCGACGGCGAACGGCTCGACGTGTACAGTGGAGGGGCGCTCCGGGGGTGACGAACTGTTCACCTCCATTTTTTTTCCTTTTTCTGAATTTTCTTAATTTCTATTTTCTGATTTTCTTTTCTTTTCTTTTCTTTTCTTTTCTTTTTCTTTATTTTTTCTTTCATTTTTTTCTTTCTCTTTTTTTCTGTTTCAAATTTTTTTCTTCCTTCCTTCCCTCTTTTTTTCCGGCTCTTATATTTTTTTTTCTATTCTATTTTTTTTCTTCTTTTTCTTTTTCTCTCTTTTTTCTTTTCTCTTTTTTTCTCTCCTTTCTTTTTTTTCTTCTTCCTCTCCTCCTCCGGCTGCCTCCTTCTTTTATAATGGAAAAATTACTATTTATCATGTGAACCAATAATAAAATTCGTCTGTATTACGGGCAAGTCCGATCCGGACCAGAAAATAACTGATACCCCCTTAGTTATTTTCCGGTGTGATTTTCCGAGAAATTTCGAAACCCGAAAAATACCAACTTAGGCCCGAAAAATCCACGGAAAAATCACGAGCGCGGGAAAACCCTCGGTTTCGAAAAACGACTCCCGATTTACCTTGAATTAATTACCCAAGATTAATTAAATAGTAAATCACGGTAAAAAGACTTTTACAGTCCCGGTAAAAATCAAAAATTTACCTGGGCTGTTACAAGCCATAAACCCATCAGCCCATACTAAATACCCAAGCCCAAAAATATTTCAACCCAAACCCAAAATACCCTAGAGAATTTGGGCCAAACCCGTCACAAACGGGTCGACCCGTGTGATGCCATCAACTGCCACTGCTCACCTAGGGGCTCCGGCGGCGGCACGAATAGGACGAGGGCGGCGACGCAGGCGGCACAACGGGACGGGCAGCAGCAGCAAGGGCGGCGTGCAGGGGAGGCGACGCTGGTGGCGTGTCGCGGCGAGGGAAGAGGAAGGACGTCCGGTCCTCACGTCGTCGGGTCGTCACGACATCTAAGCGACGAGGAGAGCGGGGGTCGACGACGAGAGGAAGGATAAGGAGAAGAGGGTGGCGGCGACGAGGTGGTGTTGGTGAGGCCCGGCCGGTGTGGAGGCGGTGGGTGGCAGCGGGTTCACGGCCACGGTGGCGGTGGAGAAAAGGAAGAAAAAGAAGAGAGGAGGGGTGCGTGTTGTTGTCTCGCGGGCGGCGGTTGGTGGCTGGTGCGTAGGGTCAGCTGGCGTGGAAGGGAAGAAGAGATGGTACAGGTGGTTGATGGAGGTTCGGTGGATGGTGGCCGGTGATGGTGTGGTGTGTGGGTTATGTGTTTTTATTTTATTTTTTTTTGGTTTTGTGGAGAAGGCAGGGAAGTAACTGGCAAAGAATGGTGCAGGTTGTTGCAAGAAAATGAAGTTGGCAGAGAGGAATGGTGATGGAGAATGAGAGCAGGGTCACGGGTCATCACAGACAAAAACTCACAAGAGCACAGGTAAGGTTCACAGGCTGCACAGTGGGAGGCGGCTGCGTGACTCAATCACGCAGTCGTGTCCCGACCGGACCAGAAAATAACTGTAATACCCCCTTTGTTATTTTCCGGTGTGATTTTCCGAGAATTCCGGAACCCGAAAAGTACCAACTTAGGCCCGAAAAATCCACGGAGAAATCACGAGCGCGGGAAAACTCTCGGTTTCGAAAAACGACGCTCGATTTATCTTGAATTAATTACCCAAGATTAATTCAACAGTAAATCACGGTAAAAAGATTTTACAGTCCCGGTAAAATCCAAAATTTTTACCCGGGCTGTTACAGACCAGTTTTGGGTCGAGTCTTTTGGATTGGTATATTTTGGGTGTTATGCCTGTTTTCGACCTTGAGTATTTTATAGTGTTGCATATTGATTGTCTATCCATGGTTGGTGGGCACTTCGGACTCACCCCTCACCTACGGGCTTTCATCCCGTAGGTTGAGTTATTTGTGGTTCAGGTATGATGCATTCTAGACAGGTTGCGGCGTTATCCCTCGGACAGAACTCAGATCCATTAGATTGCATCAGGTTTTGCACATGTTGATATGAAAATTAAAATTGCTTCCGCTGTGCTATATTTTGGGTCCCCGGGCTCGGGTGACGTGTTTTTGATATTGGGCCGATGGGCCGGATTTATGTGTCGATGTCCCCGAGATCGGGTGACGTGTATCTGATGTTGGGCCTTTGGGCCGTTATTTCTGATATTTACATTGTTTGTGCCACGTGTCGGCACTGTTGTTCGGTAATTGCTGTTTGTCGGGTAAATACGGGTCGGGTCGTTTCATCTTGAGACTGTGTAGGGTTGGGAGTGCACAGTTAGGGCAATTTTGTAATTATACAGGTATGGGACTTTATAATTAAGAATAGCTCAAATGAAGTGATATCGAGGTTGTGCAGGTATGGGACTGTACAATTGCGAATAGCTTAAATGGTTTGATGGGTACTAACTATATCAACAAGGTGCACATACCCTTCCGATGCTCATTCCATAAAAGTTACCTCCTGGAAAGTTTTTTTGAAAACATAAGAGCGAGGACAAAGCATGTTGGAAAGGTCCCGTGTAGGAAGAAGTTAGATTTATCTTTAATGCATTCATTTTTTTTACTATCATTTAGTTGCAAAATTATTTTTTATTGAAAATTTTATTAACTTAGTACCTTGCAAATTTTATTCCCTACGTTATTGAAGTAATACAAATAAATTAAAAAGTGGATATACTACTAAAAAAATTATTTAAGACAAAATATGTAAATTTTCACCTCCGTAGTAGAAGTATGGAGATTTAATGAACAATTGTTGAATATTTTTCTTCGTAAAAAAGCATTTAATGATTTAATTTTTCTACAAATAATTAATAACAAATATTAACAAAATAGAATGTCAAAAAATATAAATATGAGCTATATATAATAAAAGGAGAAGCAGTTAAAATATAAACTTTAAAAAAAAACAATACTATATGAATGTTTATAAAATAGGTCAAGGTTATTAATTAAAATATTTAGTTTTACACAAAAAGTAAGCAGATCTATTTATGTTTTGTATAGGTAAAAAGAAATATCGATCTATACCATATATAAAAGTTTGAATTCAGCTAAACAGCGGAAAATAAAAATTAAGCAGATCTACTTATTTTATCTAAGACAATTAATTGAACTGAATTTTTTAAAAAAAAAATAATATGTCTTATACTAAAATAGGATGAATGATTGTTTTGAAATTAGTCAAAAGCATTTTTTGGCCATTGAACACAGCCTTTCAATGGATTTTAGTCATTGTACTCAATTTCAATGGATTTTGGTCATTGTACTTAATAAAATTATGAATTTTTTTGTTTGCGGGTCAACCCACTAAAGTGAAGCATCATGTGTCCATTTCTGAGTGATCCACATTATCATGTGGACCCCAAAGAAAGTGGGTGTACCCACTTCAAACCGGAACGGTTAAAAAGTGAACCCATTTGCACCCAGAATGGGTTAAACCACAAATTAAAATAAATTAAAAAATCCATTGAAATAAATAAAACATAAATCAGTAAAAAAATTAAAAAATTATTATAAAAAAATTAAAACTGAAAAATATAATATAGATCATAAAAATAAATTTTTAAAAACCTATTTAATAATAATATAAATAATAAATAATTTTGCAAAGTTAAACATGGATCATTGAGCCCTCAAACAAAAATATTAAACAATAGAAGTAAAAATCAAAAGAATTAATAAATGATAACAAAATTACTAGTAACTCATCTTACTTTATTTACTCATAAATAAACATGATCAACCTTACGCAAAATTTTATATTTATAATCGTGTCATACAGTATAATAATCACGTGCATCGCACGTGGATAAAAACTAGTAAAACAAAAAAGAAGGTAAAAGGATAATATAATATAGACCACGACTTCATTTTAATTCACTTATTTTATTATATTTTCCTTTGTCATGTTGATTGGATTTAAGTTTTTGGTAGTAATATATAGAATTAGATAGTAATATATATTTTGTATTGACACTAGTATTAATTGTTAGAACCTATGTCTTCATGGTTCATTTATTACAGGTTTTGATAAATGACAAACCAAGATCATAACAAAGATGAAGCAAAAAGAAATCAAGCAAACAAGTACTCAACCAAAGTGATCAAGAATTCAAGTGAAGATATGATCAAGAGTTGAAGTGCAAAGAAGAGCAAGAGAAGTTAGGACCCATTAGTACAAGGTAAAACACTCAACTTCTCTTAGGCATTGGCTCAAACAAAATACATTTCACTCATACATTTCATAGCATGCTTTCAGTCATACAATTGTATTTTGAGTTTAAAACATCGATGTTGTAATTAAAACATCGATGTTGTGATTTCTTCAAAGATTTCCAAAATTTGGCAGTAGGCAAATAACATCGATGTTGGCATCCTAAACATCGATGTTCTTGTGACCGTTGGTCAAAACATCGATGTTTACAAGCCAACATCGATGTTCATGAAAATTGTCTTTGAAATATAATTTTTGCCGAAGCCAGAAAACATCGATGTTCTATTGGAAACATCGATGTTCTGATAATTGATTTCAAAATGAATTTTGCCGAAGCCAAAAAACATCGATGTTTCATTTTCCAACATCGATGTTCTTGCATAAACCCTTTTCATCATATTTTTGCGAAGCTCAAAAACATCGATGTT